>CM021110.1:434923528-434951796 GCA_007115665.2 Sequoiadendron giganteum | reverse complement strand
CACATAGATTATAAATTAGTTGATCTATCTTTGAATTATATTTTATTTGGAGCTAAATAATATTGCATCGATTAAATCTCCCCCTTTCTCTACTTCTCCCTCTTTGACAATAATGGAAAATAGGACCTTTCTTATTTATGGGGTTGAAAGATGATGCAATAGTAAGCTTCCTCTGAAATAATGCTTCTCCTTACAAACTTAGTGATGCTCTTGTGCATGGAGTACAAGCATATATTTTCTCTCTTGCTCTTGTTCCCTCTTCCAATTTTTTTTAGGTTATTTGTTTTGTTCAATTATGATATTGTCCTTCTTGTTTAGTCTAGGTGGTTTCACAAAACCATTTCTAAAAAAGTGTGCAATGTGACCATAATTATTGCACTTGTAACATAAATATTATAATCCAAAGGAACACATGAGTTTTAGTCCTTACTTGAGAACCCAAAATCATTCCTTGCACATACTCTACAATCCACTGATTTATGACCAAAATAATTGCATGGATATCAATACCCATAGAAAGAGTGATTGAACCTGGTTATTGACACTTGTCTTGAAGGGAATGATCCTCTGAACCTTTCATGCTTGTCTCTATGAGAAATATCGTTCTTCTATGGGATATTGATTTCTTTCTTCTTTGAACTATCACCATTGATGGAGCCTTTGAGCATATTTGCATAATTTTTAGACTTTTCCTGATTTGTCTTCTGCAGTAACTCTGTAGCCTTAGAGCTTGATTCTTCTTTGATTTTCTATTTTTCTTCAAAACCAAGACTAGTCTTGATGAAAGGCGATCTTTGAGAGTTGATAATGTCCTCCATAATTTTGGTGCTCTTTTCATACTTCATGATTTGATTCAATTTTCTAACTCCTTCCTTAAGGAAATAACTTCAAGCTCCAACTTCTTACACTTTAATTCCTTTGCCTTCGACTAGTCTCTTACAACTTCTTCAATTTGTATAGCTTCCTCAATTTGAAAGTTTAGATCCATGATCATTCTTTCCGATTATTCAAAACTTTGGGATGATTTCATTTTAATTTCACTATCTTCTTGAAGTAGTGACCTTAGTCTTGAACTCCTTTTCTTAAGCTTCTAGATCTTATTATAAGCGAATTCAAGTTCTTTCTCAATATCATCTTCTTCATTATCTTCAATGTGTTCTTCTTTTCTTTTATATTCATCCTCCTTTACCTCCATTTCCATAAAGAGTATCTTCTCTTGGTCACTATCGGAGTAGCTTTCACTGCTTTCTTTAGATGATCAACATGTTTCTTCAATATAAATACTCTTTTTATGTCTTCACACGTTCTTCTTTCCTTAATTCCCTCGTGTGCTCTTATTCTTGTTGTACTAATGTTTCTTTCCTTTCCTTCTATAGTATTCTTCTTCTTCTTCACTACTTTCACTCTTGGCCTATAGACATTTGGAAGCAGAATGTCTTATTCTACCACAAGTAAAACATTTAAGATCATAATTACCTTTATGTTTGTTGAATCTCCTTTCTTCTACTTTCTTATAAAGTGTGCTTCTTAATCACTTGAACATTCACTTGATGTATATCCTTTGTTCTATTGGCAATACGTGTTGTCATTGATGTCAATGGGTTGTCATTGATGTCAATATGAGTTATTGAAGTATGTACATACTCTAGAGTTAGTTGTTGCATAAGTGGATATGAGTTGAGGCACACCTACAAAGTAGTATAAGGAAGAATGGTGATATAAGTATGGTGCGAAGGATTACACTCATGTCCTAATGTGTCTACAATATGTCCAAATGTTCAATTTTCCAAGCAATGACCCAAACCTTCACTCCTTTGTGCCCTTTGAGTTTCTCTTTCCTTTTTCTCTTCTCTCCTTGAATGTTCTCCCCCTTTTCCAAGTCTCACATGAAGGCTTTATATATCTTTTTAAGGGGTGGTTTCCAAACCATCACACCTTTTCACAAAGGATGCCTTTAATTTTATTTAATAAATATAATTATTTCTCCTTTTTTAAAAGATTGTTTATGCATCTTCTTTATTAATCTCTTTTAACCAAAGGATCATAATATCCTTTATTTTTTATATCTCCCTTTTAATTCTAAAAGGTTATTTCATAACTTTCTCTTTTCTTAGGAAAAAAGTCACATAACATTTCTCGCCCTGTAAATAATTGAAGATACTAATATTGAATATTTGTATTTTTCATAATACATCAATTTATTATTTGCTTCTTTTTAATTCATAGATCATCCTTTTTTAATTTTATTTTAAATTCACAAATAAAATCATGTTTTTCGAATCATAAGTATGATGAGGACTATATAGATGTCCTGTGAAATATATTATGAAATTTAAAAGATAATTATAGTTTGTGTTTAACCTCCTATCCTTCAACTTTACCATTTTACTCACTCATGTAACTCCTTAAAATTATTAAAGTTTTACAATGTGATCACACAATAATTACTATGCATATCCAATACTATGTGGTCACTCATAATTTATAAAAGTATAATCTATATACTCAACATACATTCCAAGATGATATTCATGCATTCCGGACTACATGAATATCCTCCTTTCATATATCAAAATCAATGTATAAGTAGAATCTTAGTCCTATACAATAAGGAAGATGTACAAGGTTATTGGGTTGATCAAGTCTAATAACAATGTACATTTTTTTTTTAAATGATACAAATAGTCTCACAATGCACCTTAAATATTAATAGAATAATAGTAGATTATTACCAACTAGAGAGTACTCCATAAATAAATACTAGTTTTAATCTTCCTTTAAGAACTAGGCTAATTACATCTCAATTTACTTCTAGGTTGAAGATTTGTTCAATTATGTTTTTTGACAAAGTTTTGGCTATAAAAATAAGGTTACCTCACATTAACAACCATGTTGTAAACCTAATAGTAAAGTGGAACACAACTTTTTATTAGGGATCTCATCATAAAGTTAAATATTAAGGGTACCTAAGGAGAGGAAATATTATATGTTATTCCATAAATATACATGTAGGCTTGGAAACCTATTGATATATGATATTATTAGATTATATAAAATAATTAGTATAAATTTATAATTTTAATTTTCTTAGAGGTTGTCTCTCCACCTATAAAATTCAGGATGTCCCCATGTTTGACCTTAAAAGAACCCATTTGGTTTCATATCCTATAATCCTGTTATTCTCACCAAAATATTCCAAAAATAGTGTCATTTTGTCCAAGTTTAAGATGTGAATCCAAGGACATGTGGTTTATGGGCCCATAAAGGAACTTACATTAAACAAATCTAAATGATTTTTGAATAAACATAAAATCCATTGGTATATGAAGGATCATAAGTCAATCATATTATGAAGTTATATACCAATTGAAATTTATATAACTTTACACTAGTAAATTATATAACATATACATATTATCTTATCAAGACTATCACATGATTTTTCAAAAGGAATAACATTGCATGGTTATCTAAACATGTTGTAACCCATACATAGTGAAGCCCATGTAATGACATAGCATGTGAACTTAGGGAAAACCCATGAAGAATAATAATAAGAGCCAATGTGGATATTTCAGTTTCAAATTTGACATAAAGAATAATGTGTAATATTGTATGGAATACATATACATTTGTGTGAGTATGCGAGGAATGACATGGAACCTAAGTATTTAAATATGTTGTAGGTCTTTGAATGTTAGTGATACCCATCTGAGAAAGGGTATTATAATCAAGGACAAAATTTCAACTTATTGCATACAATAATCCAAGGCACATTATGAACATGCGAGCCATTTTATTGGAGTGAATAATTGAGCCCTTCAAAAGCACAACCACAATGTAGCCCCCTTCTAGTACTTGCTCTAATTGGAGTTGCAACATTCAACATTGATGGTTGTATAATACATGCAACACTACAAATTCTATTGAAATTTTGAGGAAATTATAGGGAAGAAAAGGATAATAAGGTATTTCAAAAGAAATTTAACTTATCATGTGTATTTTTATGAAATAAGTTTTATAGGTAAAATGATATTGAAGTTATAGATTCTCGCCTACACCTAAAATTCCCAAAAAAATGTTTTTATGTGTTTCAATAAAAGGTCTATGATTAAAAATTTATAATTTGGGATCGTTGTCTCTCATAATGGATAGACATGGACATAATAAAAAATGATAATAGAAATAGTTTACAACTATTTTTACAATAGATAAAGTTCTCAAACATGTACAAAGTGAGGAAGAATAATGGTTTCACCAACAAATATAAAGAATATCCATCCAACCATTGAAGATTAATATGAATTAATGAGTCACTTGAATTAGTTAAATAGAAGAATTAATGACCATGTATATTTATTGACAACAAGTAGCAATATCAATATAATAGAAAAAAAAAAGTATATGCATTGGTTCACCCTATTAAATAAAGTGTAACAACTAGAACATGAAACAATAGTATTATGGGATTAAATGAAAAACAATTGAATGTTGAGTTGTTGCTTGCTAATGACACAAGGGTAATGCTTACTAAAAAAGTATGGATAGAAGCATATTCTTTCATGAAGCACTCTAATGTGTTCAAAGCATTATCTAACAACCAAAAACAAAACCAACTAAATTATCTGCTCTATTAAGTGTAGAAATTCCTACAAAGGAACACCGGTATATATCATTAGTAGCAATATGAGGTTTACATATTGTAAAATCCAATTAAAGCACATAAAAATATTAGTAGTTGCAAAAATACGCATTCAAATGTTGTATAGTGATTCTCCATTAATGATAAAATAAAAGACTATGTCGAACCTAATAGAGGTATAATAAGCCACTACATCAGACCTAATAGCGGTATAATAAGCCACTACATCGGACCTAATAGAATGTATTGACATGATAGAGAGTTCCCTTAACAAGTCTTTACACAAAATAGGTCATAAGTCCTTACACAAAATAGGCCATAACTATTTATAAATGATATTTTATTTCAATTCAAAGAATAATCTTCAAAGTCTTGATGGTCAGTTTTCAATGGATTTGAATTAAACATGTGACCTAGGTGCATTCCTCGTTGTATTATAGTTTTTATTCTTTCAGATACAAGGGGAAATAAGCAACTTAGCTATTTACATGGTATGCTATTCTGGATCTACATTCCTCCACGACTCAACCAAGGATGGTACATCATGCCCAGCCATTTGACAAACCATGCCTCATTGTCAAATCACGTTGCACAACATAGAATGCACAAAAAACTTCATATAAGTCTAGTCTTGGGTGAGATCGAAGGAAAATTACAGACAAATTCAAGAGAAGAAATTTGTTGAAAGATTCATTTTGTCAACTTTTAAGATCATTATGGAATGGTTTATCTTTCGATCAATGTGAAGCTGTGAATGGTCATCTATCATTTGAATTTTAAACAACACTTATATGTCAATTTACTTCCTTGTCAGTGTTGTATCAACTTTATCGATGTCTTTTAAGATCATTATGGAATGGTTTTATATTTTGATTGATGTGAGGTTGTGTTCATGGTCATCTATCATTTGAATAGCCTTTTATATATGTTTTTCTTGTTCTTAAAATCAAACAATCCAATAAAGCCAAAGTCGTTACGATCAAAATCCTCAAGCTCACTACACAGGGCGAAACCGCTTAAGACTAAGGGGAGGGAGGCCAAGGAAGAGGAATCAAAGACAGGGTCGGCTTGGCCATAGCAATCATTGTATGGCTGTCACTACATCCTGCTTTAGGAAAATTCACCGTCAATAATTCATCATCAGAAAATTCACCATCAACAATTTATTGCGGGAAAATTCACCGCTATGACAAAATCACCTCAAGGAAAATTCACCACCAACAATTCATCGCCATGATAAATTAATCGCATTAATTTTCCACGGCGATGAATTGCTCGTGGTGAATTTTCCTTGAAATGAATTTGTCATAACGATCAATTTTCTCGCGATGAATTGTTGATAGTGAATTTTCTGACAATGAATTTCTGAAAGTGAATTTACCTATGACTACATCCATACCACATCACTATGAGGTACTATTATATATCGTTGGTGTCTCCATGCCTATGCATGCAAAGTACTCCCTGCTGCCGTCCATCATACAGGACGTTACCTCGCCTCTGAAATCCTCATTCTTGGCCTTGTGCTCTAGTACCCTTCATGAAATCAAAATCTTCTTAATCTCAATTTTCACTAAAACATGATGAACATCAATTCCAAGTAAACATCACTTGAGCAAAACAAATGATAAACTGTGGCAAATGCTATGTGACCAGGACTCCATGACGAGGAAGGCACGAGGGGTGAAAGGCCATAGAAAATGTTGTTTTTGGGAATATAAGGATATCTTTGCAGGTCGCTTTGTCGAAAACAAACATCTATAAAATTTAATCTCTATTAGTTTTCAAGCTCCCTCATGCAGGTCGTGAAAGAAACTTATTTGTAGAAGTCATGAAAGAAAGGTATTTGAATAGGTTGCGACTATTATGTAATTTTTTTAAGGAAGTCGCTATCAAATGATACGTCGTTTAAGATAGGAGACGATCAATTAAAATAAGGCTTGGTCGAAAGTAAATGACTTTCTTAAAAATAACACTTCGTTGAAAAAAATGAATAGTTGAAGGTATATGGAGAAGGTTATAGGAAAAATCAGTGTCAACAATTCACCGTTCAGTAATTCATTGTCATGATAAATTCATTTCGTGGAAAATTCACCATCAATAATTTATCGTAGTGGATAATTCATCCCATATACAATTAGAAATTTTGATTTATGATAATAAAAATGAAAACATTTTTCAATATATTTTATTTTATTCTAGTAAACCAATTATACAACAATATCAATCATATCTATTATTAATGTGGTGGAAATTATTCTTTTGCAAAAAATTCTCACGGTCTTGGAAATATATATTAAAAAATGTTAATGCGATGAATTATCTGCGGCGGTGAATTGCTGGTGGTGAATCCATGAGATGAATTTGTCATGGTGGTGAATTGTTGGCGGTGAATTTGCTTGAAGCCATGGAGAAGGAAAGAATGAATAATAAATAACAAAGCTACCTGGAGTGTCTAGTGAAGTGTAGAGAGGAGTAGGAAATAGTTTAGGGAGTATAGAAGGAAGACATGTAGACGTAAGATTATGTGTGGAATTAGATAAATAGTTCCAAATTAATATTATATTATTTTAAATTTTAATAAGAAAATATATGTATAATTTTTAAAAAATTGGTTGTTAATTTATTATAGAATAGGTGTTTTCTGATTTTGACTATAAGAATATTATAATTCTAAAGATAATGGAATATTTTTGAATTAATTATGATATATGTTATTAAATAATACACATCATACATTGAACAAAATTTTCTTAGTTTTTATTCTACAATGGAAGCTAACGGTCGATTGGAGCTTCCTGCGGTGCCTCGAGTTTCACCCAAGCTAAATGCGGCTAGAAGGGTTTCGCAAGGAGAGTTCGGCGGTATACGAAGCAACGACCATTGCAACAGGGAGAAGGTGGACCTGGGTGTGGAGGGCAGATCGAAGAAATCTAATCAGAATGGCAGTAAGGACAGCGACAACTCCGCTGCATAATGCAAGCAGGTTCCTTCCAAGACGACGACAGGAAAGGGTAAAGGAGGCTCTGTTTTAACTCCTTCATCCAAATCAATCACATTAGAGTTACATACTAAGATTGATGATGAAGTAATGTCTAATGAATTTTTTTTTATTGGACTAGGTCTGATTGGGAGATTCATAAGATTTTGGCCAAGCTTGAATGATCTCCATCAATGGATTTCTGACAATTGGGAGCAGGTATTGGAAGGGTATGTTCAAATATATCCCATGGCTAAAGGTTTTTTCATTATTGTTTTTGAAAAGGAGCAAGATAGAAACAAGATCCTTTGTGAATATCACTGGGATTGGGAAGGAAAATACACGTTGATGTTAAAGCCATGGCACCCAAATTTTAACCCAACCATTGAAATATTTGAGAAGGTTCCTCTCTGGGTGAGACTTCCTAACCTACCCTTACAATATTGGTTTGATTCTTGCTTGGAAGTCATAGGGAACTCTTTAGAAATATTTTTAATGGTGGATGAGGGGACCTCAAATCTATTGCATTCGACCTTTGCTCAGATTTTAGTGGAGCTGGATGTGTCCAAGGAGCTTCCGAAAGAGTTCTAGATAAAAACTTTGAAAGGTTGTTGGGTACAACCCCTGGATTATGAAGAAGTACCCTTTAGGTGCAAAATTTGTTTTCAAACTGGACACTTGGTTGCTCAATGTACTAAACATAGAACACATAAAACTGCTTTTGGTGGAAAGATGTTGCCCCCAAACACTATACAATGGAGAAAAAGGAGGAGAAGTAAAGGAGCTCTTAGATCACAGGTAGGGAAGAAGAGGTTCAGGCACCTAGCGTTCTAGACCAAGTAGGGAAGGTTTTGGTGAATGATGGGAGTAGGGAGGAACAACTAGTACAAGAAGGGGGTCTGGTTGTAAACAGTGGCAATGGTGTCCCCCATGGTTGTGAAAAGGATTTGAACCTTAAAAATGGGGAAGCAACACTAGAGTGTCGGGAGAAGAAAGGTGTGACAAGGTCGCGAGAGAAAGAAGTTGGGAAGAGGAAAGCTAACAACCAGAGTTATCAAGCAAATTTGAATTTGGGTGGAGAGGTAATGAACCCCCAAGACGAATCATTGGAATGGCAGAACGAGGTTGCAAGGGTGGAGGATGGATGGAAAATTGTTAAGGGGAAGAAATAAAAGAAAATAAAGAAGGAAACTGTCGCTATGGTCCTCCGATCCCAGACCAAGGGAAGACCAAAATGTAATTCAAAACTTTTGATCTATTAATAGGTCTATTTTTAGGATCTGTGGATTTTAGGAGGTTTCTTTTTACTGTTTGTAATGTTTCTCTAAACTGGGTGTTGTAACACCATTGAAAATATTGTTGTACTTTGTTTTTACTCTTGAATAAAAAACAATCTTATTACCGAGCAAAAACAAAATACACATCATACATCACTTAATAAGTCAATAAATGACATCACAATCATATACTATATGAATATGCTAGGGAAAAAATGATTAGTATGAAAATTCTCTCATATATGACTTGTGCAAAAATGAATAGAATTTCATAATTTGAATAATACATAGGTCATACAACTTGATGTAATAAAAAAATTAAAGGTAGAAAGACTTGATCATTAGGCTCTAATACCAAATGTGAAGTCACTTTTCCTCCTAAAGTAGTTTATGTGTTAGTAGCGGATTTTAATAGTTTAAAAATTGGAGCTAAGATAAATTTACAAGATGTCATGTCACTAAAAGGATGTGTAAACTATAATATATAATAAATTCAGAAAAGTATTCTAAAGTAAATAGTAAATTAAAAATAACAGATTCATATATAATTGACATAGATTAACATCAAAATCATATAGACAGTATTTCCAATATATATAGTACCATCAATAGTTTTAATACTTATCTATAAATAACATAGAGACTACTATCCAATACTCAGAGGAATGGTTATAGATTCAAGGTCTTCATGGCATAAATATCCCCAAAGGAAACTGATTCTTACACAAAACCCAACCTACCTTCACAACATAAACACAAACCTGACCAAGACACTCCCAGGGATATGTTGTGCCCCAAGTTGGACACACCCCAATGTGCCCCTTCTCTAAATATTTCAATACCAACCAATGACCCAAACCTTCAATCCTTCGTGCCCTTTGAATTTCTCTTTCCTTTTTCTCTTCTCTCCTTGAATGTTCCCCCCTTTTTCAAGTCTCACATGAACGATTTATATATCCTTTTCAAGGATGGTTTACAAACCATCACACCCTTTCACAAAAGATTCCTTTAGTTATTATTTAATAAATATAATTGTCTCTCCCTTTTTAAAAGAGTTTTAGTGCATCATCTTTATTAATCTCTTTTAACTAGAGGATCATAATATCCTTTATTTTTTATATCTCCCTTTTAATTCTAAAAGGTTATTTCATAACTTTCTCTTCTCTTAGGGAAAAATTCACATAACACATCTCATATGTCATTAGGATCTCATGCAACGCATCCATCTTCAAGGTATCTAGATCCTTCAGTTCCTCAATGGAAGAAATTTTTGCATCAATCTCATTGGGAGAGATCTCAAAACCTTTTGCATAACAGTTGTATCTTCAATATTTTCTCTAAAACCACATATGGTATTGACAATTTCATCCACATGAAGTAGGTAGGTAGTGATATCTTCTTCATCCTTCACTTGAACACTCTCAAATTATCTCTTGTGGATTTGAAGCTTGCCCTTATTCACCTTTTCATATCCTTCATATGTATTTTTCAACTTATCCCACATATCCTTAGCTGATTTGTAGTGCATAACCTTCACAAATTTTATTTCAAATAATCCAGACAAGATTGCATTTTTTACTTTTGCATTGTTCTCACTTGCTTTCTTTTCATCTTGATCCATTAATGGAGTTGTAGGAGAAGTATAACCAACTTCAATCGATCTCCAAATATCATACCCAAGTACATTCAAGTAAGTCTCCATCCTTATACTTGTGGGAGGTAGGGTGGGCATCCCTCCAAACTGGTGGAGGGAGGTGGCATTGGCTGCCATGGTGGAAGGTGGATGAGATGGGTATTGTGATGTAAAAGACCATTGCGGCGAACGAATCTGGGCAGATTTTTGGCATGATTACGAACTTCGATTTCTATTTTCGATGGTCCTTGCATCAACTCCAAGTGAGGTATAATAATAATGGTGAGGTGATCCCAAAATTTGGTGAGGACACTTGGACGTCTGGTGGAGTTCTACTTGCTGAGCTCGACGAAGGCCTGGAAACATGTGCTCATGTATTTAGGGGAGGACAGGCTAATTTTTTTGCATTATTTTCTTGTCATAACAGGGTGTGGTGGTAAGCGGGTGCTTCCTTCCTTCTCGACAGAGGAATTCTAAGAAGGCAAGGGGATGACAAAGGGATCAAAATTTGTGGTGGAGGTATCGGTGGATGGTCTTGTGCACTTTGGGTTCGACACCTCCATCTCCTTGAAGTCATCTTCGAGACAAACATCATTCAGGGCGATCTCAGACCAACGAATCAAGCGCATCCTAAACAATTATGAGCTGCTGGTGCTGGTGGCCGTAAAAATGGTTTTGAGCTCAGAACACTTGGAGCACAACGAGTATGGAAGGGACAATTTGTAGGTCTCCTCTTGGTTTCTTGCATCTCTGTTGGAAAATAATGTCTTGAAGGCGGAAGCAAAAATCATGTTAATAAAAATGTTTAAAGTGGACTTGGTCGAGGGAGTGGATGAGGTCCTACGTGTGGTGGTTGAAGGACGGGGATGCCCAAGGATGTGTGACTTGAAGCGGATTCATCTGGAGGACACAATCAGGGTTTATCATTTCCTCCTGGACTTACACGGTCTGGGTTTGATGAGACATAGGTCAGTGGCGACAGTGGCTATCATTTTTCTAAAAAATATATTTGGAATGATGGAGGTGGATGATGAGGAGTGAATTGTAGAATTTTAAGATTTCTCAAAATTGAACAAGTTCTTGTAAGGTGGTTGGAGGGTTGATGGTTTTTTGGCTTTTTAGGATCGATTTCGATGATATGATCATTTTGTTGGTAACCTTGGTAGTTTTTTATTTGTTAATGGTTATTATGCAAGTATGTTCTAGGTAGGATTAATAGTAGTTGGGTTAGTTCCTGGTTGTTGGTTTTCAACAAAAGATATGGTCTAAATTTTTGATGACCATGTTTGTTTAAACTTTGGAGGATGGTATTTTTTTTGGTACGTCAGAATACTTTAACTTGTTGGGCAGACAATTGTATGAAAGCTTTTTACTTCATTAATATAATAAATAGTATCTTACATATCAAAAAAAGAGTCTCCATCCCTATACTCTAAAAAGCATAATTAGATCCATCAAATAATGGTGCCCTATTTGAGAAAAATGCAAATCCTTTTGCCATGTGTGTTTCTAAGATCTACCTTCAAGCAGTTTGGATAAATTTGAAGGAACCTACTTTGATACCAATTGATGAAACATACACTTATACTAAGAGGGAGGGTGAATCAGTCTACAACAATCTTTTACTTTTCACAACTTAATCAATCACAATAATAATACTTTAAAAATTAATCATCCACATCAATAACACCAGTGATAACTTTGAGAAACCTCCTTCTAAAAAAGATATAAAATCCTAGCATATCTTTCATTTAAAAAAAATATTAATTTCTATGGGCGAATCTTTCCTTTTTTGAAAAAATATTCATTTTATTGTCGTTTTTTTACATCATTAAAATTTTGTAGAAAATCTTGGTGAATCTTGGAAAATAATAGTAAAATTCATTAATTGTGATGGTGAATTCTTCCACTTAAAAATATTAATTCTTATGGAAAAGTAGGGGCCCGAGGGTGGAAATGATGAATGGTTTTAAGAGGTAGACTCTATAATATTTAGTTTCCACCATTGATTTAAAATATAGTCTAACAACCCTCATTGAAATTTGTGGGGTAAAATGTACCTGGGATGCAATGCTCATGGGTCCTGAATTTGCTTTTGGATCATTGATCTTAATGGAGATCAACAATTCAAAATCAATTTTGGGCCCCATAAGCATTACACCTCAGGTACATTTTACCTTACGATATATACAATGAGGGTCGTTAGATTATATTTTAAATTAATGCTGGTAACTAAATATTGGTGTTATGGCCCTAAAGAAACTAATAATTATGATAGTACTATTAGCGAATTAATTTAGATTTCTACTATAAATTATAAAATTTAGGTGAATCTAATCTAATCATGTATCAAACACTGTGGCAAATTTTTCAAATAAAAAGTTTAATAAAAATAAATTCTTTGGCAATTTTAATAAGACTAAAATAAAACTTTATAAAAACGTGATGATTTAGGTCACCTTATAACTTGAACTATTAGCCAAATTTGGATTCCCAAATTTCAACTATTAGCCAATTGGCGAATATTAGCCACTTAAAAATCATTGAATAACACACATGCAAGATCTAGAAATTAAGAACTTAGGAAGAACACATGATTTACGTGGAAACCCTTGCAGAAGAAAACCATGATGAAATATTGTGTATATATAGATCTTCTTCGTAGGATCCAACCTAATTCTCTTACAAACTTCTTTTATAGGCACCAACCCACTAGAGACACCAATCCCCACTTACAACATTTGTAGGCACCAACTCATTGGAGACACCAATCCCCATAACTAAGCACCAACCCAACAAGAGGTCCACCAATCTCTTTTAATGAGAGACACCGACCTCCCGATCTCTTCAATACGAGGCACCAATCTCAATCACAACAAAGTCTTTGTCTTCTTCAAAAAATTCTCTAACAAAACTGCTCAAATCTTCCTTGGGATATAATATAAATCACCTTGACGAATCTTCTATAAAATTTTTTTAAATCACTTGAGAGATCTATTATCAATCTACCTTAAATCACCTTCAAGATCTATTATAAATCTTCCTTAAATCATGTTCATGATCTACTATAAATCTCCCATAAAGGTCTGCTCCAAATCAAGCATAATGTCTGATCCAAATTAGGCACAATGTCTACTATAAATATGCTCTTAGGTGTGCTCCAATTCTACTGTAAATCACCTCAAAAATTTTGCTACAAATCTGCCCTGAAGGTCTACTCCAAATTAGGCACAATGTCTGCTATAAATCCACCTTAAAGGTCTACTCCAAAGTAGGCACAAGACTACTATAAATCTACTCCTTTTATTCTTAAACATGCTCTTCTTCTCCTAATTTCTACTCTTAAAAGGAATTATTTTGTATTGAAGAATTTACTTTCTAACCTCCAAAATAACTTGTATTTATATCCAAATCATGCACTTTACCAAAAATAGGTCTACCAAGATTTGACATAAAATTTATTTTAAATATTTAATTTCACCTTTCAAAGTAGGTCGACTATCTTTGATAAATATTAATTTAATGTGAGGTTAGCCATCCATGAGATATAACACTTCCTTAAGATTTTAGCCCCTTTAATTAATATTCTATTTTAATTTCTTCCTTTTAAATCTAGTGTTGCCATAATTAGATGGAGGTTGGCCATAAATAAATTAAATCAAACTCTTATTATTCCTTGTCTTCAATCAATGAACTTTTCATCACGAAAGTATTCCTTTGATATCAATGATAATCATTCTACCCATTTTATCCATACAACTTTGACCTCAATGACAATATTTCCAATAGGAGAGATATGGGAGCCACATGTGAATTGTGTCTAGTAAAAATTAATATGGCTATGACCATATATAGGTTATCAAGAAGCAAAAAGGACCCTAGTAGAAGGGGAAAGTTGCCCTCATGTAAGTATAGGGTGCATTAGCCCAATGCTCAATAAGAGTCTAAAAATGGGCAACTTCTAAAACAACTTTATTAGCTTGCACCTAAATTTGCAAAAGAATATTAGAACAAGTCATTAACTTAGTATGTAATTTATTTTAGTGGTGGCACTCCCTTTGGGTAGCTAGAAAAACTACTATGTTCAAGCTATAATGACCTATAATGGTCTAAGATTAGCTCATTCTAAGGGCTACAAAAAAAGCTGGTTAGAAGGGGATTTCTAGTTGGTATATTGAAACACTCATTAAGGATTCCCTTAGTATGATCAAAACCTTTGATGAGATAATTATATATCATATATATCGCAAGGGGAATAAGGTTGTTGATGTGTTTGCTAGTGTGGGAGTTAATTTTCACTCTTCATAAACAATGGGATAGGTACGAAACATTTCCCATCAAGGCTCAATCCATCAGTAACATAGAATGCCAACACAGTTCTTAAGGGGCGATGAGATAATGCAATTTGTTAGGATTAAAGTGTCTGAACCTTTGAGGCATAGCATTTAATTTATTATCTAGTGATTACTTATTATTTCTTAAGTTAATTACTTACCAAAATTGTTGTCACTTTGTGAGACCTACCGATGAGGCGGCATCCTATATGGAAGGCGACATGTAAATTTTGTAAGCTATTTTATGGAGGTAGGAATCCACTTTGGACAACCTAAATCTATGCCTAATATGGTGGCATTTGTCATAAGTTTCTATGTAATTGTATATGACAACATGCTATGTCAATTTATGACTAATTATGATGGTGGAAGAGTCATGTATAACAAATTGTAAGTTAACTATGATAGGTGGGACCAATGTGATGGAGGCACCTACACATGCAAGGTATTTTCATGCATGCAAGCTTATTACATGTTCAATGGTAGCTAATTTGAGGAGACAAGTGTTGGAAATAGAAAAAAGCCTAAAGTTATAGGTTTCAACTATGACAACATGTCATAATGAACTCATGTTCACATTCTAGGCATGGGTTTTGGTTTTGGAAACTTTTTTAATCCTCTCTTCATGTTGAATTATTGTAAATACTTGGTGCCTTAGTGTATTTTGAGGATGACAAGTTGAAGAATTGTTGAGGCATCATGATTATGCTACTAGAATTACTTCAAATTATTGTTGTCATGTGAGACTCTTGAAGAGAATTTCTCTGAAATTGTATTATAACCCTTTGTTGTTGAATAATATAGATTGAGTTGTGTGTTTGGATTGTGGGTTTTTTCCTGTAAGGGTTTTCCCATGTATATCTAGTGTTATGTGTTTTTCTTGTACCTGTGTTGTTTTTTATCTTTACCTATTATGTGCATCTTCTTTATTGTACTGAATAAGGATTTGAAACTATAGAAATTTACTCATTCTCTCCTTTGACAAATTGGTGTACATGAATATTTTTTGTGTACCCAACTTCCTTCTAGTTGGTATCAGAGTCTGGTCAACTATGTTTCCTATTGTGGGTTTTTTGTACTAACCTCTTTTGAGTGGGTTTTTTGTAGATTTTTTTTAACCTTATTGCAAGAAGGAGATGGTTGTTGGAAGAATGAAGAAGGAACCCCTTAACGTGTTGTCATTGATTCCAACATTGATTATTGATATTTTCTCTAATCCGATGAACAAAATGAAGATATCTTAATCCGGTATTTTGATCAGTAATTGCGCATATGATAAGATATGCTTATGAGGTGATAATATGTTATTCCTGACTACTTTGTACATCTATGATCAAGATTTTAGCTATTATGGATGAACAGTTTGAAATTTACAAGTGACAATAGTTCGACATTTAGTTTTAGCTTTATATAGTGTAAATGGGTATGTGTAATCCGGTCTGTGTTCCTCTGATGATTGGAATCAATATCTATACTTTTTGGAGATTTATTACAAGTGTCAATACACTATATATTCCAAATGGTGAGTGTTACATGATCAGATGGATCGTTGGTGTTTGATTAGTTGGCTTATTTTGTGATTAGATCTAATTTTTGGTCGACCTAATGCTTAATATATGTTGTGGAGTTTAAATATGTATTGTGAATGTTAATGAGATCTATTTTAGGTCCATGCTGACCTAAATCAATTGTTGCATGTTTGGTTTGATTGTGAAGATGTTTTTTTTAAAGTGTGGTGCCGACAAGGCAATTTTGATTTAATATAGGGCTACATCTAATTAGGCCAACCTAATTGATGTATGTGAATGTATTGGGTATACATGTAAGATATTTTTGAATGTACGAGTGATAAGAGATGTGAGATGATATGGGATATGATGCGAAAATGTGAATTTTTATGTGTGTGATTTGAATATTAGCATAATTATTGTGAATATTAAGCGATTGTAAAGCAGAGCAGTATTTTGTATTCAGAGCTTCAAAGGAACTAAATTCGGCACAAGGAAGGTGCATTTTGTATCGATTCACATTCTAGTTGTATGGCCATTTCTCTTTTGTATCTATTTTTGGCTGTGAGCCTTATTGGACAGTGTGTCTTGGCAGTGAGCCTCTGTAATATCTTGTAACCGATTATAATATATTGTGAGCTAATCCTCACCGTGGTTTTTCCCTTTTTGGGTTTCCCATGTAAAAATCTTGGTGTTCATGTGTCATGTGATCTTGTGTTTACTTTATGTCTTCATTCATTGTTGCAATTAGATTTGTATTGATAATTGAATGGATTATGATTAATTGGTTTAATAGAATACCAATTCACCCCCCCTCCTCAGTATTATGAGTGTTCAACAATTGGTATCAAAGCTTGGTTCCTTCTAAAAAGCTTAACAACTTGAGGAAGATCTTGGAGATTTAACACATGGTTGATAAATATTTTTCAGATCTTACTGTTGAAAGTGGTTGTATGAGTGATAAAGAATAACTCCAAGTTGCTCTTGAATATCTTAATAGATTTGAAGGTGAAAACAAAAATTTGAAGGAAAACCTAGAGGAAGCAAATGAATGTGTCAAAAAATTAAGAGAGCAATCAAGAAATTCAGAGAAAGACATAGAGAAGTTAATGAACAATTGAAGAAAGCAAATGAAGACATCACTGGACTAAAATTACAAGTGGAAGAAAATAAAAGGATTGAGGATTGTTTGAATACAATGGTACAAAACAAGACTAATGAATGCACAAGACTTGAACAAGAAGTTGTAACTCTGAGATCAAATCTGGAAAAAGCAAAAGTTCATGGGGACAAATTTAGAACAAGTACTACAATTTTTGATGAACTAATTGCAAGACATAAAACCTCTAAAGATAAAGGAGGTTTGGACTTGAGGAAGGAGAAAGCTCAAAGGCTAATCAGACCCCTAACAAGGTTGACAATCAAAAGAAGATTCAAGGCAATGGCAATCAAATCATATATTAAAGAAGCAATGCTAGAAGACCCCTTATTAGACAACCAAATGCTCAAAGGTACCCATATTGCAATGGTATTTGTTTCTCATGCAATAAATTTGGACATAAAGCAATAGAATGTGGAATTAGAATTTATCAAAATGTCGGATCCTTCTCTGGAAAATCTTTTGCATGCAAGAAATTTGGACATAGAGTTATTGAGTGCGAAAGTTAGATGATGAATAGATATAATGCTAGTAGAATGATTCATCCTTCAATGGTTATTGTTATACATGCAATGCATTTGAATATAAGGCTAATCGGTGTAGATCGAGATTGAATGGAGGTCAGTTTCATCAGAAAAATGTTGTATGCTATAACTTTGCAACAAACCTGGACACATTTCAAGATTTTGCAGAAGAAAGAATGGAAGGCTAACTAATCAAAGAAAGAGGAATGAACTTGTGACGAAAATTGATCCTACTGAAGTAAAGAAGGAAATGGAGAAGATTTGGAGAAAGAAAGAGGAACTTGAGAATAAAGATGAATCAAGTGTATTTGTACCTCCCTCTGGTGCAGATAATTCTTTTGAAAATTAAACCTAGGCATGGGCTTAGGGGAGCAATAACAAATAAATATAACAACACCCTAGAAATATGAGGTGTCAAGGAGTGACACAAAAATATATGGTACAAAATGACATGCTTAAGCATTTGGAAAAGAAACTAGCAAAAAAAATGCAAATCTAAAGAAATGTGGAGCATTTTAGGGTTTGCAGTGTATTAGTGAAGGGTTTTATCAAATTTTTGGAACTTGAAGCATTCAATGCAAAATTAGGGCATATCGGTAAGATAAAAAGTGAGTTCCTAAGTCAATTTTAATCATATTTGTGCATTTGAAGAAAGCAGAGCAAATTAAAGGAGATTTGAAGGCGAATTTGGTGCAGAATATCCAAACCCTAGATCTTGTTGTGTGCATAAAAGGTATTTATGACTTTTTTGTGCTTTGTGGGTTTGAAATAGAGTTGATTTCATAAGAATTTGAGTGTGAATTGTAGTTAAAATGGATACACCAACCATTGTTAACATTTCTAAGAGGCCTGGATCAAAACTCAAAAAGTATTCGATGAAAATATTTGATAGTGACCCCATTGGTGCTTTTACAAAGATTCCATGTAGGGTTTTACCTATAGAAGACACTAGGGCATACATACATGGGAATTTGGAAGAGTATAACCACCAGAGAATTAAAGACCTATGGTTTGATGAGCTAACTAGAGATGATTTCTTGGTGAAACTTGAGTACATTAACCAAGTGAAGAAAAAGCTTGACAATAGTTAGGAATGGAACTGGTTTCCTAACTACAGTAGTGATGTGGATGCTAAATATGTAAGGAAAGCACTAGGCAGGTTGCATGATATTTTTTTATGGATTGACATGCCTAGAATAATAAGCAAGGAGGTGATTAAGGCAGTTATAGGGTTGTTTGATATCGGTCCTATATTGGTTCTTAAATCTATGAAAAATGAATTTGTTATGAATCTTATTGGTGCTACCTTTGACAGGAGAGCTTTGAAAACCAAACCTATCACAAATATTATTGTGAGATATGCCTCTATGGTGATAGGACATAAGATTAATTTCAAAAATAGGGAAAATTCAATTTCTACAACTGCTATCTATGTTGCACACGAAATGGTTGTGAATGGAAAATATTATGATCTATGTGAGTTGCTCTGGTAGTAACTTCTTGAGAACCTGAAGAAAATCATAGAAAATAAATATGCATTTAAGTTTGGAACCCTAGTAATGTGCTTGTTATTCTACTTTTTGAAATAACTTCATGGAAGAAAGGGTATTGCATGGGATAAAAGTAGACCTGTGGGACATCAAATCTTTGATTATATGCACAACTTAGGTGACTTTAAAGCTTAGGATGATGCTTTGACTACATTCTTTGTAGTATTTCAAAAGAATATGCATGAAAGGGAGAGAATTCTTGGAAAATTGGAGAAATATGCATAGGAAATTACTTTCCTTGTTTCAACTGATGAGTGCATAATTGAGGTTGTTGAACCTAGAACGGTGTGGATTGAGCCTCTTGGATATGAAGTTTCTAAGAAATAAGTTGAAGGGTATGTTGAATTATTGCTTAAGAGTCCTAAGGACCCCTCTCTACCGAGACATGGGACATATGAAGAAAATTCATCAGAAGTCCGTATGGAACTGTCAACACTTGCAAGAAATAAAAGGGTAACAAAACAAGTAAATGAATATTTTATGAAGCGTGGACTTATAGAAGAAGAAGTATAGAGGTTAAGGGAAATAGTTGTGGAAAAAGGTAGAGTAGTTGGTGAGCCCTTAGGACCAAGAAGATTAGGAAGAACAACTTCCACCCATGCCTCTGCATTACCTAAGTCCTCCAGAGCTACTACTACTAGTGGTAAAGGAAAGAAGGCGGAGCCTAGTGCTCTGGTAACTGAAGAAGTCATTGCACCCTCCAAACCCAGCATAAGGACTAGCAAGAGAAATAATGTACAACCCTTGCTACCTCTAGAAGAAGAAAGAAGCAAAAAAATATTTCAAGTAAAATAATTTAAGTACTGTGGTTGAAGAAGAAATTGATCTTGGGCTGGAACATGAAGAACAACTTACAAGGAAAAGAAGAAGCAGTACTACTACAAGCAGTAAAGGTGCCTCACAAGAGGCTAGTACTGATGCAAAGAAGCCAAAATTTGACATTGTAGACACTTTTAAAGAAGAAGAGATGGAAAGAGAAAAAGAGGCTTTCATTGTACATATCCATAAGAAGCTTGAAAAGAAGAAGGAGAAGAAGTCAGAAGAAGGCTCTTCAAAGCTTAATAAAAAGAAGATAAAAACTCCTCCAATAAGAGCTCGAACTCTAATGAAATTAGATGTTTTGGTTAGTAATATGTTAGAGCATGATGATTTGTTAGAAGGTACTGTAAAACTATATGATGAAGTGGATGAAGAAGATAAGAAAGCAATCATTAAAGCCATCATTCATTATATTATTAATTTAGAAGCGGATATGAGTAACATCAAGATGAAGGTTCCTAGTGTTGTGTGGGATGCCTTGATGGAAAGAAGGCATGAAGTTGTTGAAGCTGAAGATAAGATGAAATATAATGCCTTGGAGGAAATTGGATCCTCCTTATTTGAGGATGAAAAGGCTACATTGATTGAAGTATATACTAAATAATTCAGAGTTAAACAAAGGGTCGCCATTCTTATGAGAAGAGAAAAAGAGCGAGTAGACAAGTTAAAACAAGAAACAGTCAAAATTGTTAGAGATATTGCAAAAAAATTTGGGATGATTACTACTTCATTATCTGGTACTGCTCAATAAAATGAGCATGTAGAAGAAAAGGCTACTGATGCAGAGGAAAATCTTCCTATTAATACAAATTTACCTTTTTTTAAAGAAGTTTTGGAAGAAGTAGATGATCGTACTATAAAAGAAATTGCATTGTTTGATATAGAGAATGTGGTGTCCTCACCACCACCAGTAGAAGAAACTCATACCTCCTCGAAGACATCTTCTCCTCCGAAAGATACAAACAAGCCCACCGATGTTGATGATTAAAACCAAAGTGCAGAGAAAGAAAAAGAGAAGAATGATGCTGATAAAGGTGTTGAGGATCACTCTAAAAAATAAAATGAAGATATAGGAAATGGAAATGAAGATAATCAAAATGAGGATGGAGAAGAAGGACAAGGAGGAAGGGATGACAATAAGAAAGATGACGAGAATAAGGAGGATGAAGACAAAGGCAAGCAAAAGGAAAATCCCTCTGGTGAAGAAGAGAAAGAAGAGAATAAAGAAGAATCTGAGGTTAAGAAGAATCATGGAGCTACCAAATCCATTCGGAGAATCTTTCGATAATACTCTTAAGGGTCTTTTATCCAAAAAGATAAGGTTCCAACTGGAAATTCCACCCCATTTGCTACAGCTTCCAATGTACCAAGGCAGTGTGGATATTGAAAAGATCTCACCTATTCAAAAGTTGGAGCTCAGAGATGCCTTTCATGCCTCTAGTAGAAAAGTGATTATTAAAACCCATCAAAAGGGGACAAAATTGATCAATGATGCTATCAAATCCCTACAGGGTGCTACTCCTAGTGCCACAATTGATAACTCTCTAACTCCTTTTGAAAATCTATTTTTTTTAGTAGATTCACTAAAGGAGTATGCCTCTGGTTTAAAGGAGCAGATTGAAAAATATGTTGAATCAATATTTGTAGAGAAGATGCTACTAGAGCTACAAGATAGATGTGCATTTGTACATGAGAAAGTGGAAAATTTTCTAAAGGAAGTGCAAGATTGTGAAGATGAGGCCAAGACTTTGTTTGTGTACTGCATGAGGTGGTCGGATGCCACTTAGGGCATTAAGGACTTAATGGACTCTATTGAGTCACAAATAACTAATGCCTCTAGTACGTTTGATCCAACAAAGGATAAAAATCATACCTCTTGGGTTACTATTACGGATCTATAGAATGAGTTTTTCACTCTACAAAGGCAAAAAGAAGACATTATAAGGAGATTTGGACAACTTGGGAACTTGGTGAGTACCAAGCACATACTGGTGTCAAGTTCCATAGCTTATGTAGAGAAGTTGACAAAGATAAATCCAAATCCAAGTACTTCAAAAGAGGGAGAGGAGAATAGTATGGAGCTAGAATCACTGTACAAATCGCTTGCAGTAGCCAAAAATACTTGGAATGAAGGGAAGTATATTTGGAAAGAAATTATTAAGGAGATTGAAGGTGCCTCCTCCTCTGGTTGAACATATTTCACATGTTTATGCTTTAAGTGTTTTTAGTTGCTTTTCAATTTTTTGATTGTACATACAGATCTGGACCATTTTTTTTGGGTTAACTCCTTGAGGGGGAGTCAATACATTTCATTTAGTTGTTCACCTATACATATGCATCAAATTTTTGAGTTCACATATTTGTTACCGGCACACCCTTTGTCCTTAATGTTAAAGGAGGAGAAGTTAGGTGAAGGTGGAAATGGTGTAGAGATGGTATATATTCTAAGTTTTTGGAGATTCATTTTTGGAACATGTTTCCATCAATGACAAAGGGGGAGACTGTTGGAAGAATTAATAAGGAACCCCAAAATGTGTTGTCATTAATGCCAACATTGATTGTTGATATTTTCTCTAATCTGGTGAACATAACGAAAATATCTTAATCTGGTATTTTGATCCATAATTACTCATATAATAAGATCCACTTATGAGGTGATAATATATTATTCCTGACTAATTCATGCATCTATGATCAAGATTTTAGCTATTCTGGATGAATAATTTGAAAGTTACAAGTGACAGTAGTTCAAATTTCAGTTTTGGCTTTATATAGTGGAAATGGGTATGTGTAATCCGGTCCACGTTCCTTCGGTGATTGGAATTAGTCTCTACAATTTTGGGAGATAGCTTACAGGTGTCAGTACACTATATATTCCAGATGGTGAGTGTTACAAGATCAGATGGATTGTTGGTGTTTGATCAATTGGCTTATTTTGTGACTAGGTCTAATTTTTGGCCAACCTAATGCTTAATATATGTTGTAGAGTTTAAATGTGTATTTTGGATGTTAATGAGATCTATTTTAGGTTCATGCCAACCTAAATCAAGTGTTTCACATTTGGTTTGGACGTGAAGATGATTTTTTTTAGTTCAAGTGTGGTGTCAACGAGACAATTTTGATTTAATATAGGGCTACATCTAATTAGGCTGATCTAATTGATGTATGCAGATTTATTGGGCATATATGTAAGACATTTTTGAATGTAGGAGTGACAAGATATATGAGATGATATGTGATATGATGTGAACATGCAAATTTGTATGTGTGTGATCCGAATATTAACATAATTGTTGTGAATATTAAGTGATTGTAAAGTAGAGCAATATTTTGTATTCAAAGCTTCAAAGGAACTAACTTTAGCACAAGGAAGGTGCATTTTGTATCAGTTCACATTATAGTTGTGTGGCCATTTCTTTTTTGTATCTATATTTGGCTATGAGCCTTATTGGATAGTGTGTCTTGGCAGTGAGCCTCTGTTATATCTTATAACTAGTTATAATATATTGTGAACTAATCCTCATCGTGTTTTTTCTCTTTTTGAGTTTTCCACGTAAAAATCCTGGTGTTCAAGTGTCATGTGATCTTGTGGTTACTTCATGTTTTCATTCATTGTTGCAATTAGATTTGTATTGATAATTGGATGGACTATGATTGGTTATTTTAAAAGAATATTGATTCACCCCCCCCTCTCATTATTTCAGGTGTTCAACAATGGCAAGCACATCTTGTAGAATTGAAATAGAGAAATTTAGTGGAGGTAACTTTGAGCTATGAAAACTCAAGATGGAAGACATGTTAGTAGATCATGATTTGTGGTTAGCTATTTTTGGAACTATTCTATCGAGCATGAAACACAAAGATTGGGATTTTATGGATTAAAAGGCTAAGGGTTTGATAAAACTTTGTTTGGATTATTTATTTCTCCTAAATGTCCATGAAGAGAAGATCGATGCACTTATTTGGAAGAAACTTGCTCAAATTTATTAGGCTAAATCCTTGGTAAATAAGTTGTTCCTATGAAAGAAGATGTCTTCTCTATGGATGGAGGAAGGAGGATCTATTGTAGATCACCTAAATGCATTCAACATTTTTTTTGCCCGATTGAGCTTTTTTGGTCTGAAAATAGAGGAGGAGGATCGTTGCATCATTTTTTTGTGTTCATTGTTGAATTCATGGGACCACCTTATCATGGTCATTGGAAGTACTACCACCACCTTTAAGATGGATGAAGTAGTTGCATCATTATTATCTAAAGAGATGAGAAGAACAAATTTTGAAATGACTAAGGAGGATCTAGTGGTTCAAGGAAGAATGAAAGAAAAAATGCAAAAAGAAGAACATGGGAGGATCTAGTGGTTATGGGAGATCTAAGTCTCCTAGAAATACCAAGGTGAAGTGTTGGAATTGTGGTAAATCTAGTCAGTCTCCAATTTTGACTCTAACAAATCCTCTCAGGATGATGTAGATGTTTTTGTCACTGCCTTGGTAACACATGCATCACAAGATGTGTGGTTGATAGACTCAGGTGATTATTTCCATATGGTTTTTCATTGATATTGGTTCTCTAAGTTTGAAACTATGATGGTGGGAAGGGGTATCTATGTGATTTCTTTCACCTGAAGATTACTGGTCATCGAAGAATCAAGATAAGATTCCTAGATGGTAGAGTGAAGGAGATTGATGGTGTCTTGCATAGCCCTAGTTTGGCACGAAACCTTATTTTTATAAGTATGTTGAATGATATGGGTGTGCAAGTTGTCTTATTAAATGGAGGATGCAAGATGACTATAGGAGCTATGGTGCTTGCTAAGGAAGTTCAGATAGGAATTCTATTTTAGTTTCAGTCGGATGCATGCACACTTTAGTGCAATAATTCTTTTATGGAAATGAAGAAAATAATTTCTAAGTCACTATCCTCACCAATTACCAACATCAAATAAGAAAGTTGTAGCTATTTTGATGGTTGTGCTTTCTAGGTACCTAAGGGTGGACACACATTGGAGATGAAGTTACATGTTGAGAAGATAGTGCTTTGGCACCAAAGAGTTAGTTACATTGGTGAAAATGGTTTGAGAACCCTAAAAATAAATGCCTTATTGAGGGGATTGATGATTATAATCTTGAGTTCAATTTTTGTAAATATTATGTCTATGGAAAGCAAAACCATGTTTTGTTTTATCATAGTTCTCATAAATCTTATAGGGTTTTGGACTATGTGGATTCTAATGTGTTTAGTCCTATAAATGTTCCTTGAATATCCAAGTCTATGTATTTTTTTACTATAATAGAAGTACATTTGTTTATTTTCTTAGAAGTAAATTTGAATTCTTCAGTCGATTTAAGGAATTTAAGGCCTTGGTAGAAAATCAAACTAGTAGGAAGATTAAGTATTTAAGGACTGATAATGATGGTGAGGTTTTCTCCACAAATTTTGACAAGTTCTATAAAGAACATGGAATAGAAAGGCATAAGGAAACTCCATATACCACTCAGTAGAACGAAATTATGGAGAGGATGAACTTGATGTTGATGGAGAGTGATAGGAGTATGCTAAGTGGAGGTAGCCTTGAACAAAAGTTTTGAGTTGAAGTTGTTGCCAATGCGTGCTATCTAGTTGATAGATTTCCTACAACTATTGTTGTGAAGACACCTATGGAGGTGTGGTTAGGAAAGAATCCCTCATTGAGACATCTTCGTGTGTTTGGTTGCGAGGTATATGCTCATGTGCCAAAGGAGAAAAGGTCAAAGTTGGAAAACAAAGATGTTAAATGTATCTTCATTGGTTATGGTGTTGGTGTGAAAGGGTATAAGCTTTAAGATCAAATGGATCAAAATATTCTCCACGATTGAAGTGTTGTCTTTAGAGAGATAAAACCTTCTTCCATTGTTTTGCAACCTACAAAAGAAAAAGAAAAGATGTGGTTCAACTTCTTCTTGATCCTAAGAAAGTTGAACCGGAAGCCCATAATGGGCCTGATGACGAGGAGAGCTCTAGTACCTCAAAACTATCAGAAGAAGAAGAACCTCAACCTCAATCACTAAGGAGGTCCACTCGTATCAATTGAAAAATTGAAAGTTTTGGTTATTCATTTTTAGATTCTAATTATATTTTTGCTTTGATTGCACTAATGTCGATGAGCCAAGGACTATGCAAGAAGCAATGTGTATGAGTGATGTGAATTCTTGGATGAAATCCATGGATGAGGAGATGGTTGCATTGAAGAAAATAACACATGGAATCTAGTACCTTTTCCTGAAGGATGTAAACCTGTTGGTTGCAAATGGGTGTTCAAGAAGAAATGTGGTCTTGATGGCAGTGTTGAGAAGCATAAATCAAGTTTGGTCATGAAGAGTTACTCACAAGTGGAGGGAATAGATAATGGTGAGATATTATCTCCTATAGTAAAACTAACATCTATTTGATTCTTGTTATCACTAACAATAATGTATGATTTAGAAGTGGAGTAGATGGATATAAAAAGAACCTTCCTTCATGGTGACTTGGAGGAAAAAATCTATATGTCACAACCTAAACAATATGTGGTTAAATGTAAAGAACTTTTGGTGTACAAGTTGAAAAAGTCTTTATATGGTCTTAAGTAATCTCCTAGGATGTGGTACCAAGAATTTGACACCTTTGTGTTGAGTTTGGGATTTCTGAGATCTAAATATGATCCTTGTGTTTACTACAAAATTGTTAATGACCGCATTCTCATCATTGCATTGTACATTGATGTGTTGTTTTTGAGAAAGACAAAAGCTCAATTTTAGATTTGAAGTCTTAGTTGTCATCATAGTTCATAATGAAGGATTTTGGTGCAACTCGATATATCCTGGGGATGGAGATCGGAAGAGATAGAGCTAACAAAAAGCTTTGGTTATGCCAGAATAAGTATGTGAATTTAGTGTTGGAGAGATTCAACATGACAACTTGCAGATAGTTAGTTGTTCCTGTAATACAAGGGACATATATTTTGTGGAAGATTGTCCAAAGTCTCCTTCTGAGATGGAGGACATGACCGGAGTACCCTATGCTAGTGTTGTAGGTAGTTTGATGTATGTTATAGTTTTTACAAGGTTGTATATTGCCCAAGAAATGTGAGTCCTAATTCATTTTATTTCCAATCCTAGATGGGTGCATCGGGATGTAGTTAAGAGAGTGTTCAAATACTTGTGGGGTACTTTCAAGTATGCCCCATGTTTTCATGGTTATCCTATTGGACCTTGGCATTTATTTTATATTTGTAGGTTTGTGGATTCGGATTGGGCAAGAAACATTGACAACAAAAGATCCACCAGTGGATATGTATTCATGATGTTTGGTGGTAACATTAGTTGGATGAGTAAGTGGTAGGTTGTTGTTGCTTTGTCCACGACAGAAACAAAATACATGGTAGCTACTCATTCTTGTAAAGAAGTTGTAGAGACTTTAAAATGTCTTGAATGGTATTACACACTTAAATTTGATATATTAACACCATTTCATCCTGAAATCCATTATTTTTGCCATTTTGATTAAATAAGCCTAATTATTTAATTAAATGCTTCATTTTCATCTATTAATCTAATTGACCTAATTGGGTTAATTCCTACCCTCCCACACTAACATTTCATTCGGTTTAATTAAATAATGCAAATTATTTAATTTTAACCCTATGTGCTCTTATTTAATTAAATAACCTAAACTATTTAATTAAATTCATATTTGCATCCCTTTTTCATTAAATAAATCATTAATTTAATGAATATCCCAAACATTCCTCCTCGTGCACATTTAAATTTAGTTTTAATTAACTAAATTACTAATTATCCTCAACTTCCCTCTTGCAAGGGAATATT
>CM021110.1:434905434-434922773 GCA_007115665.2 Sequoiadendron giganteum | reverse complement strand
CCTCAAATTCGTATGGATCAGGTATAGTTAGCCTATGCTATGTCATTGGTCACATAAGTCATTTAGTTTAAGTGGTTATGTTTAGATGTTGGGCTTGATGTAAGACATATCACTATGTGTTGTGACAATTAGAGTGTCATTTTCTTGGCAAATAATCCTACTTTTCATGCCAGAACAAAGCATGTTGATGTGCAGTTTCATTTTGTTCACGATATGGTGGAAGATGGGAATGTTAAATTGGAAAAGGTTGACATTCTGATGACTGTTATAGATTTGTATTGGCAAAGCTAGTGAGCAAAGATAAATTTAAATGGTGTATCGTTTCCATGGACATCATGATGAGTAGTTGATTGCAAATGACTCTTAATAGGTCTTTGACAAGTGTAAGAATGTTAGGATTAAGGTGTCTCAACCTTTTAGTCTTCGAATTTAATTTATTATTCAATGATTAAGGATTTATTTCCTACCAAAATTGTTGTCACTTTGTAGGACCTACCAGTGAGGTGGCATCCTACATGGAAGGTGACAAGTAAGCTATTTTTGTGGAGGTAGGCATCCACTTTGGATGACCCAAAGTTTTGCCTAATATGGTGGAATTTGTAATAAGTTACTATGTAATGGGCTATGACAACTTCCTATGTCAATTTATGATTGATTATGATAGTGGAAGAGTCATGTATGACAAATTGTAAGTTGACCATGATAAGTGGGATCCATGTGATGGAGGTTCCTACACATGCAAGGTATTTGCATGCATGCAGGTTCACTGCATGTTCAATGGTGGCTAATTTTGAGGAGACAAATGTTGGAAATTGAAAAAGCCTAAAGTTATGGGTTCTGACTATGACAATGTATGTCATAATGAACTCATGTTCACACCTTGGGCATGGGTTTTGGTTTTGGCAAGTTTTGGCACCCTCTCTCCATGTTGAACTATTATAAATACTTGGTGCCTTAGTGTATTTTGAGGATGACAGGTTGAATAATTGTTAAGATGTTGTTATGCTGCCGAAATTGCTTCAAATTCTTGTTGTAGTGTGATACTCTTGAAGAGAATTTCTTTGACACTACATTGTAACCCTTTGTTGCTAAATAATACAAATTGAGCTATATATTTGGAGTGTGGGTTTTTTGCGTAAGGGTTTTCCCACATATATATAGTGTTATGTGCTTTTTCTTGTACTTGTGTTGTTTATCTTTACCTATTATGTGCATATTTTTTATTATAAATGAATAAGGGCTTGAAATTGTATAAATTTTCACATTCTCTCCTCTGACAGATTGGTGTAGGAAGCTTTTTCGCATACCCATCTTCCTTTCACAATGATGAATAAAGAACACATCACACACTTTTTGATTGCTTTGAGGTTCTTCTTCCTTTATTCCAACTAGCAATGCATGGGAAATTATATTCCCAACTTGAATTTTGGTTACCTAAATATTAGCAATAATAGTGAGATGTTTGAAATGGGCAGGGAAAGGAGTTAGGTGGAGCCCTTGTCTTGTGATGAGGTTTTCAAAATGTAGAAGTTTGGAAGATAGCGAGGAAGGGGTTTTGGTTCCCTACATGGAGAAGCTACATGGCCATGAACCTAAAGGTACCAAAATGTTTATAAAATGATGGAAGAATAGAACGCTGAATGTGTCTGGTCAAGAGATAGTGATCAATAAATATGTGATAGCCTAAATTATTGGCCTCTCAATGTAGGGGAGAAGATTTTACAAGGATAAAAAGGCTAATACCAAGGCTTTAAAATAGTTCTTAAAGGGGAATGAATGAAGCAAGTTGGTTAAGCTCTCTTCCCGAGGTTATAAATGCCTATCTATCAAGCCTATATGGGTGGAGGTCACAAATTTAATCATGAGGTACATAACTTTGGACGATATATTCATTGTTATTTATGGTGTGCACTTTTTTTTTTTGAATCATTTTCGCCATAATATGTTAGTTTCCTTCCCTTATTTTTTGGGCTTCTATGGATCATGCAATTAAGGAGCATTGTAAAAACCATAAGCTCCTTGTGTTTCATGAAGTGTTGATTTTATTAATAATGGAGTTTATGAAAGCCGAAGTCCCTAAGATTGATTCTAAAAAGAAAGTTTAATGTGAAAAAGAAACAAAAACCCATGGTTATGCATTATTCAGACATGATCTCTGATACTATTGGGGAAGGAGGTGATGAGGAATGGGTTGTAGAGGATGAGGGGGAAGCCTCTATTAAAATGTACTTTGTATTTCCTTTAGAGGAGGAGGACAACCCTAAGAAAAGGAAGATGATTGTGCATAAGAAAACCCCTAAGAAGAAAGTCAAAATATAGATATCTTAGTCTAAAGGATCCTAGACCAAGGATGGGAATGAGCGCAAAAATACTAAAATTACAAGAATATATAGTTAGAAGATAAAGAATGATGGAAGAGACAAAGGGAAGGAGAAAGTTATCGATAAGAATATTGGTAAGAACCCTTTGCCAAATGTGATCAGTGGCTTGGATGGATAGGGAATTGATACTCTCCTTGATATTCCTAAGGGCTTCACCTAACTTCATGAGATCAAGGATGAGATTTATGATGTTCTAAGCTTGGATAGAGAAGGGGTAACTTGACAATTTAAATTGAATAAATGGTTCTTCTTGGAAATTAAAAAATGATGTCAAGATCAAAGATCTGTACAAAAAAAAATTATAATGAGGAGAGAGATAGGAATGAGCATGGGGATAGAGTGGTGAAGTCCAAGATGGATGATATGGAAAATGCTATTAGTGTTTTAAAAATTTATTATGAGAAAAAGGATAATGAGCCTGGAGGAGAGGATCCAAGATATCAATCAAAATTTGGAAAAATTATTGAAAATCAAACATTGCACCATTCAAAACAATGTAGAGGGAATTCAAAATTTAATTGAGAAGCTCAAGGAGCTGAAAGAAGAGCAAGTTACTGAGATGGATGCTATAGGGAAAAGGAATAAGGAATAGAGTAACAAATATAAGGAAAAGCAAATGATGCATAGTGATCAAAAGGGTCCGAGTTCTTGGACTAGAGGCAATAAAAATAAAACATTTGATGAAGAGAAGAAAGAGTTGCTAGGCCTTGCGAAATTGCACCAAAACTTCTACAAGCGGGAGTTGGAAGTGATAGATACATTGAACAAGATGAAGTAGCCTCTTGTTGTTTCTTTCTTTTTAACTATTTTTCCTCTTTTAGATGGTTGTTATTTGGTTGTGCTTTTTATTTTAGTAGCCTTTTGTAAGTAAGGTTTTGAGTCCATTCAAAACCTATTTTACCCTTTAATAAAAAAAAATAGTATATAAAAAAATAAGTCAATAAAATCTCCTATAAACAAGGAGAAGTTTCTATCTTTCCTACTAAATAGATTCTCAATTTTGAAAATATGCCAAGTTTGGTGAACTTAATTGATACTTATAGCTAATTCTCTCAAGGAATCATGTGCCAATAATAGAGATCATGTTGAAAAGGCTTAAAAAAATCATGTATCTAATTCCAAGAAAGCCAAGTTTGTGAGTAGAACCACCGGAGGTTCTTAAGTATTTCCAAATGTGTATAAAGAGGAAAACGAGGATTAGAAACACCTAGATGGATCAATAAATATTCAATGGGGAAAACCTAATGAAGAGAAATCTTGGGTTCCAAAATAGATGACCAAACTATGTTAAATATTTGTTGCCATAAAGTGGTTTTGAATTCCAACCCCAAAATATGAATAATTCATGGATAACCTTTACAAATCTTGTAATTACAAAAAAGAGTATTGGGATACCATTTCCAACCTTCCATTGGGGTTTGATTCATCTAACTATAACCTTGGGAAGTATTTTTTAAGAACCATCTCAATAAAAGTTTGAAATCCTAAATTTGACTGTGGCTTCGAGCTAAGATAACCAATTTCTAACGACTTTAGAGAAGAGGTTTAAATATATGAAGTCCCTCTATAAATACATTGAGAGCATGAATCAATGGGAGTTTGGATAAAGGTTTCAATCCTGTCAGGTGATCATAATTGACCACCAAAGAAAGTGTTGGTTAATAGAAATATCAGTTTTAAATTCACTCACATTTGAAATTAATCAATATTTTGATAGTATCCTAGGATTTCCACATGCTTTTGGCAGAAAATGTGCCATATATTCATAGAAAAACCTTCATAATGAGAATGGAGTAAAATCCTAACTCTTTTTGGATCAAGAGAAGATTAAGACAATCTAAGATTGGGCACCTATCATGACTTTAACATAATTGAGAGGGTCCTATAGGACTTGTATCTACTATAGGAGGCTTATTAAGGGTTTCTCATAGTTGGTTGCACCATTGATAGATTTGATAAAGAAAGGAGTCTTTTCTTGGTTGGATTCAACACAATGAGATTTCGATAAGCTTAAGGAGGTAAGAAACTCGTCCACTATTTTGGATATTCCTAATTTTTCGCTTCCCTTTGTTGAGTGTGATGCTTAAGGGGAAAGTATCATAGTCATGTTGATGGAAATAATGTATCCCATAGCATTCAAGAGTAGGAAACTCAAGGAGTCAAAAAAAGGATTCTCTATTTATAATAATAAGATATTTTTTATCTACTAAGCTCAAGCATTATGTAATTTGTGAGAACTTTTGGTGAAGATGAACCATAATAGCTTGAGATTGTTCCTCAACCAAAATTATCTCAATGATAGGAAGGAAATATGAGTAAGTGAGTTACATGATTATGATTTTGAAATTGAGTATGTTAAGGGAAAAATATTGGTTGATGCATTATCTAGAAAGCTCAGATTGTGTTCTATGTTTGACATTTATGTTGATTGGAGAATTGATATAATTGTGGAGTATGATAAGAATGATTTTGTTAATGATATTTAGGAGGATAAGTTACAAGATGATATATTTAAGGTGGTTAGTAAGATCATCCTTTACAAGGATATAATATAACTTGTTCTTGAATCTAATGTTAATGAGAAGATATTAAGAGCTATTCATGATACACCTTTAGTAGGCCATCTAGGGTACTAAAAAACCTACAAGAAAGTAAGAGAGGGATTTTCTTGGAAATAAATCAAGATAGATGTTTTGAAACACATTAGGGAGTGTGTGGCATGTCAACAAAATAAAATAAAACATACATTTCTAATAGGATTATTGCAACCCTTACCGATTCTAAATTAGAAGTTGGAGAGTATTTTCATAAATTTTATCATTGGTCTTCTACAAGCACGTGGTAAGGAGTGTAGTTTTGTTTTAGTTGATAGGCTTACTAATTATGCCTATTTTTATGTTATATCTTTAGATTATAATGTGCCACAAGTGGCTATTTTTTTAAAGGTGTTTAGACTTCAGATATTGCTTAAAAAATTTATGAGTGATAGGGACAATAGGTCCCTTAGTTTATTTTGGAAAGAGCTCTTTTGATTAATAGCTACATAGTTGATCCCTAACATTAGCTATCACCCTCAAACCTATGAACTGATAGCGATTGTGAACAAATGGATTGAGGAATATTTTAGAAACTTTGTTATATTATAATAAATAACATGAATTAATTGGATTTATCTTGGAGAGTATTGCTACAATTATTCATGTCACATGTCCATAGTTATAACTCCTTTTAAGGTATTACATGGATATGATAAATTTTTATAGTAGATTACTAGGAACAAGGGATTTGGTTTATAAAATTCAAGATATTTTGAATATAGTTAGGGAGAATCTACAACAAACCCAAAATTAGTAAAATATGTATGAAAAATGACATTGATTGAAGAGGAAATTTGAGGTCAAAGATATGGTATTTTTGAGATTACAACCCTATAGATAATCTCTTTTTTTTATAGGTAAAGGTAGGAAGACCCTGCAAGTTTTTTGTATTAAATCTCAAGAAATGATACATCCAACTTTAAAAACCAAGCAACAACAAAAAAGTAAAGCAAGAGTTTTATGAACCCCCATTACCATCACCACAAACCCTTCTAAACTCAAATCTGAACATAATTCTACCTTGCATAACCTCCCAATATCTCAGACTTAAAAATAATCTAGCATTATAGAAATATGCATAATCTCAATCAACTGCTTTTTCTTTTTTCCATGGGAGCAAAGCAACATATTGAAGGCAACATCCCTTTTTCTATTTTTCTTCCTTTCAACCTTGTGCCAAATCTCCTCCTGCTCATCTGACCAAGAAGGTACTCCCATATTCTCCTCAAGATTGCTTCACTCACCAGAAGAAGCCCTGCTAAAAATATTTAGCTCTTCCACCCGACTCTTCAATTGGAGTGCTGCCACTCTCAACACAAGCAACACCAACCACCACTTGCATTGGTTCCCCCTTTGGGGGTTGTTTGCTACAGGTTTCACACTTTAGATCCTTAGTAGGGATATCACCATCCACACAATCTTTTTCCACTGAATAATGGTGGGGCGAGACCTTATTCCACCAAGATGCTTGATTAGCCCTTCTAGATTTGAAACACTTATTCGTGTTGTGACCAATATTGAAGCAACGATGACACTAGAATGGTAAACCCTCATAATCCTACAACTGTTTCCATTCCCCACCAACTAATTTCAAGAGTGAATTTGCAGGGAGATCTTTTGTAACATCCATTTCCACCAGAATACACACATAAGTAGTGTGACAAAAATTAAGTGTACCCTCATTCATCCCCAAAAATGAAGAGGCAGATTTGGCAGCATCACCCACATCAGAACTAAGTCAAAAGATTCAGTGGTAGGATTGAAAGTCAAGTACCAAGGCTTCAACATTAACATATGTTTGTCCTCCCAACTCCATTGGTAGTCGCAGAGTACAACCTTCTTGTCCCGCTCATTATCAAAAACCACTACAAAGAATCCCCTTGCAGTGGGATAAATTTGCACATCACCCTCCAAAATGGGGTGCTAGTTAACTATTATCCATCAGTGTAAATCACCTAGGCTTGGCTAGAACCCTGGAAATATCCCAATAAAGCCTAAATCTACAAAATATTTTGCATTCTCTAATACTTCATCTGCTATGACCCCATCAAAAGAGATAGAGGGGGAACTTGGAGCACAACCCAGGGGCTTTATGCCCTTTTCCACTTCCCAACCCTTTTTGATATCACTTGCATTTGATGTGTTCACTTTTCTCAGCTTCACCATTCCATGATCATTTATGCAACCACCCTCTCTCCTTACATGTCCTCTCGAAAACCCTTCCTGTCCCCCCCTCCCACTACCTTCCAAAGCTTTCCTTCAAGGCACGACCAAGAGAAGAAGCAAATGAGACTTGCTGCTTAGAGCTCCCATGTTTTGCAACTGATGGCCGCCAAACACCTTCGATGCATGCGGGTGGCAATCCTTCACTACTTCTACATACCATCTTTCCCTCAGACCTGCACAGTGAGCAGAAACAAAATTTTTTTTGCCCATCCTAGCCGCTAGAAACCCTAGCCATGGGCAAATGTAGAGCCAACATCTTTTTAAGTTTAACCCTACAGATAATCTTATCTCAAAGGAAGGGGAGCTAAAAATATTCGACCATAATTTTATAGGCCTTACAAAATTTTGAGGAGGATTGGAGAGGTTGCTTATGAGTTAGAACTACTAGAAAAAAATAAAATTCATTATGTTTTTCATGTTCCATCCCTTAATAAGGTTGCTAGGACATCATGTTACTCCTTATTTAGAGCTAAAACCACTTGATGACGAGGGAAAATTGGTTTTGGTACTCAAATCTATCATAAATAGGAGAGAGAGATAAGGTTGAGGAATAAAACCATAGTGGAGTACTTGGTATGTTAGAAGAACCTTTTAGAAGATGATACAAAATTGGAAGGTGTGGAGCTTTTTTATCATCCAAATTTACAATTTTTTGAGGGCAAGGAATTTCAAGGAGAGTGAATAGTCACACCCTCTTTTCAAACTAGCATAATGAGAAGACCTCTAGCCTATTTTCATTTCCTATAGGCTGGAGGATTAATCTAGGAAGTAGATTTTAATATTATTTAAAGTTGGGCCAAGCCACTTTTATCTTTGGTCAAATTAAAATAATATTATTTAATATTAAATCAAAAAGTATTTTTAAATACTTAAATATATATTTTTTAAATACTTGGAGGGAAATTGAAATCCAATGGCTTGATTTGGAATGGTATATCAAGGAGACACCATTTTATTATCAATATTTTATTTGGTATTTTTATTTTGAGCTTGTGTTTGAATTTACATCCAAGGATGAAAGCCCTTGGCCACTTTCTAAGGACTAGGAGGATAAAAACCCTCTTGGATGTCCTTTAGAGATGAGGATGAGAATCCTTTCCTCTAGCATTATCTATTCCACAATAGGAATTGTAAAGAGGACTAAATTAGATATTTGTGTGTCATTTCATATTAAGGAAATCAATATTTGCAAGCAAAAATCAAAGGAACGTCAATTTTTAGATTTACATTACCTAGTTGAGGTGGTCACAAATATTGTGAAGGTTTAATTGAGCACTCCGCTCCATCATTTAATTGTTTTCCCTTAATAGTTGGACTATTCCTTGTTTTTGTTATCCTTGAGGTTTGTTTGAGCTTGTAGACACTTAAAATTGTCCTGAATGGTATTACACGCTTGAATCTGGTCACTAACATTGTTTCCTCTTGAATTTCATCTTCTTTTACCTATTTGATTAAATAAGCCTAGTTATTTAATTAAATGCATCGCTTTCATCTATTAATCTAATTAATTTAATTAGGTGAATTCACCCTCTTTCATCTTCATCTCTCATATTGTTTAATTGAATAATACAAATTATTTAATTTAAACCCCTAAGTCCTCTCATTTAATTGAATAATCCTATATTATTGAATTAAATGTCATTTACATCCCCTTTTCATTAAATAAATCAACTATTTAACAATAATCCTCATATTCCTCAACTTGCACAATTAAAACTTAGTTTTAATTAGCAAATTACTAATTTTTCTCACCCATCCACTTGCATAGGGAATATTTGGCTCCAAAAATGGAATATTCTTTTCAAAAAAACTTTGTAACAAACTTTCAAAATTGTTACAAAGTGTGTTTGTTTGAATCATTCTCATCATCCATGTTGATGCTTTCTTTGATCCATGTGTTCTTTGATTCTCATCCATTGATTAGAATCCTTGATCCATGTTTCACCCTTGATTCAATATTGACCATTGATTGACCAAATCGATCTTAGCCCTTGATTCTTCATTTTCTCTCCTATAAATACTTCACGATTTGGAGAGAAATGGATCCATCTTTTGATAATAAAGTTATGTTGTTGAAATTCATACTCACTTGCATCCACACTGAGCATTTTTTAGCGTTTTAGTTTAATATTCATCCATATTAGCTCAAGCATCCATTAATGGCTTCCATTTTAGCTTAGTTTCTATCCATTTTAGCATAATTTTGCATCCATGACTTGCATATTTGACCTTTGTTTCCATTTAACATAGCTTGCATCCATCTCCATCAAGCATTTTACCATTTAACACTCATTTTCATTATGTTAAACTAGTTTTGCATCTATGTTTCATTCATATTTCATCAATTTCATCGGTTTTTATCAATAAAATTGATTGGAACAACTCATATTATCCAAGGGATTGGGAAAAGGTCACCATTCCACATCAATGCGACAACACTCCCCCAATGGGATAAGATTTGGGGTCATAAAATACGTTCCTTTTATGTTTTCATGTTTTTCGTGATTAGTTTAATGGGTTCTTAGTGTTTGAAGTTTTTAAATATCTCATTGGGATCATGGCTTAGGGGATTAAATATAGTTTAAATTCATTTGAATTTAGCATATTTTGTTCATACTATGACTATGGTCATAGAGCTACATTAGTTTGATCACAAACAAGTTGTGAGCACATCACTAAGGAAGGGTGTCTAGTCATAGTTGAACGATTATAGCTAGGCAAATAAATCTGCACCTAAATTGAGCTTCACATGTTGTGTCAACATTTTTAAATAAGGATTATATGTTGGCCTATTGCCACCATAAAAAAACAATTATAGCCATATAGTAGAGATTATATGAATACAACAACATCATTTAAAGGTATATTTTAATATGAGGGAGCCACATCTCTTTTATAGATAGGTTTGTTTGCTACCATTCCATCTTCATCTCAAGTATCTGATCCACTTGCCATAATATTCCTTAGTTGACACATACATTAAAATTGGTGTTTATAAAGTTTGATATAAAATCGAATGTAACTTTGAGATTTATATATCCATAAATATACTCTTTTAGCTAATATAGAGAATCAAGGTTCTTTTTAAGTGCTATTTTAATATGTAGACCCCTAATAACATTATGCTCTAACATGAGGACAATGGGAGAGGAATACTCATAGAGATTTGTATGAATGTGATCCAAAAGCCCTTAGCATGCTATATACTTTTTGTAGGAAACAATTTCCTCTTTTTCTTTCCAACTCAACACCCAACACACAGATATTGTTTCTCTTGTATAAGAGGAAGTTCATGAACCATATGGGCTCTATGGAGTTTGGCCAAAAGCTGAAGATTCATGCATATATAACATGTAAATCAGTTGTAGCAAGAGCAACAAGCTTATATAAGCCAACTTGCCCATGTCTAGGGAAAAAACTGTCATCCTTTTTCATATAAGACACAATAGACTTCTTTTCACTTATATTATGTTTCTAATTTTGTTGTTGTTCCACATTATATTTTTCTATAATTAGTTGCACTTCATATTATTTCAATTTGTAAGGATTGATAAAATACCTCCAAAAAAGAAAACATAAAGAATTGGGGGCATTACATCATGGGTATAATCTTGTCCATGAAGGCAAAAACTCCATTGATTTAAACCCTTCTTGACTAAGGCAATGGTCAAAGCAAATTTTAGTGACAAGTCTATGGTTAGGGTTGGTTAATGTTCCAAATGAACCAAATTGAGTGCCAAGACAATGCATTTAAGTCATGTCCATAAAAAGTGATTTAAAATGAAGGGCTAGTAGTGAAGGTATGCATTTTTATCCCATTTAGATAACTCTCATTTTTTAGTATTGAGTTAAAGAAAATTGATTATTTATATACTAAGTATAATGATATTTTTGTTCTTTTTATAAAAAATATGGTTATTATTAATAAACAAATTCTCATGATGGTAAATTTTTAATATTGCTTTATAACCTTTAGATATACTATTTAGTTGTCGTTATTATCATTAATTTAAGTTCTTGCTTAGCCCTCTAGATGAGTAATGTAATTATATTGAATGATCACATGGATTATGAGTGATTATAGCTTTAGTACACTTGAATATGCCATTTAGGTCTCATCATGATCATCAAATTGAGCCTTTATGTCAACCTTTTTGGTCTCCAATACAAATATAATGAATGATCACATAAACAATGCTTTACACCTTTTGAACACATCATCTAAATTTCTTCATTATCTTTAATATGAGCTCTTATTTTAACCCTTTAATCCTCTTAATATAGCTAATATTCTTAATGATCACATAATCTCGTAGAGATCAATATTTACCTCCTTTAAATATACCCATTTAAATCTCTTCATGATCACTTAAATTCTAATAGATCAATATTTTATCTCCTTTGAGTATACCATTTAAACCTCTTCAATAGTCACATTTCATGTTAATCTCTTTATGCCACCACTCTTTACTAACTATCTCTATTCAAACCATCAATTACAATCTCTCCTTTAATCCTTGGGCCCTTCATTCTTATTTATCTACTTGAACCATCAATTACAACCTTCCTTTTAACTCTTTAACCTTTTATTTCTATTTATTTGAATTGTCAATTACAACCCTTCCTTTATTCTTTTACACCCTTTGATTTGATTTAATTAATTGTTATTTATCTATTTAAACTCTCAATTACAACCCTCCCTTTAATCTTTTACACCCTTTGATTTATTTATTCAATACATTAAATAAACATGTCAAATGTGAGCGATCCATAATTTAAAGATTAAACAATTCAAATATAAAATAATAAAATTGATTAAAAAACTTATGAAAATAATAAAAAGTAATAATGAAACATTAAAAAAGTTAAAACAAAAGACTATGAATGAATATAATTTTGTGATGGGTCCCCAACCAAAAGACAAGAGCATAGAATAATAATAAGAAGTTAAACTAACTAAGAGGACAGCACGGCCAATAGTGAACGATGCCTTGCAATTTCCTCTAATCCAAGAGAGCAGGTTGACCAGCCAGAAGTTGGCAGGTGGCCAACCAATCCATACAAAATATGTTGTCATACATGTCGACATTGGATTCCAATAAAATAATGGAAAAGCATCATTCAAACTACTCCGCTTAAATATTTTGCACTTTAAACGTGAATAAGTGGGGGAAAATGATGTCTTCTAACCACCTAACACGTACAACATATTCCTTGTGTATCAAGAATCACACCTTATACAACTAAGCCCCACCTAAATGGTGAAGACAAGCAACCAAATTTGTGTAATCATTGGGGCCTTAAAATAAATTTACTTTTGAAAAGTTCAATTTATTCATATATTTTATGAGTAATGTGAGTAGTGTAGTTGGTTTGGGTTGTGGGTTTGTTTTCCATTGGTTCTGAATTTGATTTCGAGGTTCGGGCTTACCCAATGCACATGGTTTGTGGGTGATTGCATGTATCCTAGAGGATTAGTTTCGCCTCAGTTCACCCTTTCGTGAACCTCAACTTGACAAAATTTGTAAGACCAAGGTAAGATGGGTTGGGTGCTGGGCTGGGTCGTAGGGATACCTTGAGTCACCAAACAAAAAAGAAATAGAAGAAGATGAATTATTTATTTAATATTAATTGTATTTTGATGATGCTTATGTTAATGAAGTGTGGAAACTTTTGAAAATTTTAAAAAGTTTGACGTAAAAAAATAGTTATGATAAAAAAATTACAAGGTACAAACATTTGGAACATTCTAGATGATACATCATTGTATATGATGACAATAGATTTTAAAATCAATATTGTTAGTGGAGCTTGTCAACATAATGTAGACAACCTATCCACATGGTTTATAAGATTCACACATATACATATTAAATAATAATTAATATATAAATATCATGTTTAAATTATTTTAATTATTAATTTAAAAATAGAATATAAATATAATTTTAAATATTTATTATTGTGTAAATAATGATTATCAATTTTACATTAAAGTTGTTTTAACACATTTATACTATTATAATTTTTTAATTTCATGTGATGTAATAGAAAGATTATAATTATGCTTATGTCTTTATGTCTTCAAATAATTTTACTATTTTAAAAACTCCTTTGTTAAATCAAGAGATTATTTTAACTCTACTTTATTTATATCTTTATAAAATCTAAAGAAAAAGAATTATTTGAATATTCATCTTCTAATTAAATTTGAATATTAAAATTATATACAATATGAGATCACATCTTTGACAACTCAAATTAATAGTTGCACCATACCTATATACTTGCTCACTTTTTAACATATTCATTAGAGAGTTCTTTTAGATTCAATTGTGTGTACCACAAATTTATATACTTATTCTTATTTATTAACATATCTCGTAGAGTTTTGTGTCACGTATTAGATGACACATCTTTCGTTCTTGTAATTGTGGTCCTTGTTGAACAACTCCTATTTTTGTATAGTTTGGTGGATGTTTCTTGCTACTTCTTGTAGCTCTATTTTTGTAAATTCTTTAGTTTTGTTCAATATAAAAAAATAAAATTACTTAAAACTTACAACTACCTTATTCATTAATTTTTAAAAAAATATAAATGTTTACAAAAAATCAAAATAATTTATCACTTCAATTTATTATAGTTTACAATTTATCATTGTGTGGAATTTTTCCAAAAACATTTCAATTCATTAGCCATGGACTATGAAAACATAATGTCTTCAATTTATGTGATGTTTTTTTTGACGGAGGTCATCCACAAATTCTTTTTTGCTACCCTACCCTACGGGAGCATGAGCCTTCTTGGGCTGAGGTATCCATTCTGCCAAATTCGCCCGGAGCACGATCCCGACCTCATCCCTTTTTCGGTGTCGAAGCCTTTGCACTCAACAAGACTTGATCCTTGGTGGGCTCATTTAGAACCTTTCAACTTCACCAATAGATCAAAGACCCATTGACCAACTCAAAAAATTACAAAATCAAATCTCAATAAAAACAACAATGAAAAAACCACTTAATAATAATTTACAACTCTGACCATAAAATATTACCTATTTATTTATATTTAAATCGAAGCAGATGTGAGAAGGGAAAATGGTAATTTTACCTTTTTGAGAGATTTTGACTACGATATTATTAGAATTTCTTTCCACCAACGATAAGGAAAAGGTTCCCTTATAAGGCAAGAAGGCATAATCAATTAATTAACAAATACAACACATAGACAGATAATCTCATATCAAGAGAAAGGCCGAGTCAAAAACAGAAAACGAAGTCAATTCTACGCAAGCAACCAAAATCTAACCAACCCAATGACGATTAAAAGAAAGCAAAATCTACTCATCTGAAACCCTTTACAGGTACAGAAGAAAAAATCTGCGCCTTTTTTCTCTTTTGAGCTGGTGAGGTCCAGGGTTCGAACCTCATGGCAGACCTGTCTGGTGACCCAGCAAATTCAGTAACTTGGGACTGGGAAAACATTCTATTATTTCCTGATGTCTCCCCAACCATCTTACCCTGGCATGCCGATGAGCCTTCCGCTAATTACAACGATGAGCTTTTGGCTCCCCTCGAAACCCTACAAATCCTGGAAGTGCAAAATTCACTCGAGGAGAATCGATCGCAGGATGTTACCGAGGAGGAGACTGCCAGCAGGATCCGCAAGAGGGATCCGCGGCTCATCTGCGAGAACTTTTTGGCCGGGAGAGTGCCGTGCGCGTGTCCGGAAATGGAGGAAAATGAAGAGGAGGAAGAACACGACGGGAGCCGCAAGCGCGCAAAGGTCGGCATCGTACGTTGCCAGGTGCCGAGCTGTGAGGCCGACATCAGCCATTTGAAGGGATACCACCGGCGGCACCGCGTGTGTTTGAGCTGCGTCAATGCAGCCACCGTTGTGCTCGACGACGTGCCTCAGCGGTACTGCCAGCAGTGTGGAAAGTGAGTGCATTTGTTTTAGGAAGTTTAGACATCCAGCCGTGCAATTCTGTGTTGATATGCTTTGCGTTATTTAATTTAAAAAAAATTAGGTTCTCAGGACGTGCAATTCGATCTATTAAAAAGTAATTTAGCCTTTTACTGCCTATCAGTTACTGTTGATATGCTTCTGTGTAATCTAATGTAATGGATTTAGGCTTTTGCCACTAGCAAGTTTCTTTCGATATGCTTTCGTGCATTTTAAGCTTTCACGACTTCCAATCTTTGGTCGATATGCTTCTGTGCAATTTAATTTAAGAATTTTAGGTTCTCATCAGGGTTAATTTTGTGTTGATATTTTGAATTTGAGAATTTTACGCGTCAACAACAGCGCAGTTTTGTATTGATATCATGACAGGCAATTTTATGTTGATATGCTTAATTTAAGAATTTTACGCAATACCAACAGTGCAGTTGTCTGTTGATATGCTTCCATGCTATTTCTGTACATATGATTCTGTTAAATTTAAGTATTTTTGGATTTCATATCCAGCAATTTTGTCTTGATATCGTGACAGGCATTTTAGTGTTAAAATGCTTAATTTAATAATTTAATGTTTTAATATCAGTGTGATTTTGCATCAATACGCTTGTGTACATATTGTGTTGATATGATCCGTTGCATTAATTTAAGCCCCGATAGTTTATAATAGTGCAGCTGTACTGAACCCATGGAAAAAAATTGCTCTACCAGCATAGCCACAGCTCGAGCCCATACCCAAACTGGCAACTTAGATGTTGTGCAATTTTTTGTTGTATGCTTTGGTGCTTTTTGCTTAAAATATAAGTGAACAGGTGTTTTGGGCTTTTGCTGCATCTATTGTCTCAGTTTAGCTATTTTGGGCTTTTACACTATGCGATGTTGTAATGATGTGTTTCTGTGCAATGGAATTTTGTGTTGATATGCTTCTGCGTAATTTTGTGTTATTTAACTGTTTAGGATGGTGAATATGTATTTCAGGCTTTCACAACATGCAATTTCCCATTTAACTATTCAGGCTTTAACTCCATGCACTCTTGTGTTGATATCCTTTTTTTGCAATTTAATTTAATTATTTTAGGCTTTCATAACATGCAATTTGCATTGTTGTGTGTCTGTGAAATTTGTGCTAAAACTTAATATGCTTCGTCAAATATAGTGTATGATAGTGAATACTTATTTCATGTTTTTGTGGTAGGCCTTTTTTCAATTTAAGTATTCAGTATTTTGGACCATGTAATTTTGCGTTGATATGCTTTCTGGGATAATCCTGTAAAATTTTAAATACGTGGATCATTTGATCAGTTTCAGATGTATAATGCTTTAAGATATATATTGTTTTAATATACATATTGATGCCTGCAAGTGGTCAAGAATGGCCAGTGGAATTTATTACATTTTATTTAAGTATTTTAATCTTGAGTACATTTGATCTAAGTATTTCAAGCTTTAAGCCTTTAACTGTGGGCATTTTTAGGTTGATACGGAATCTGGATCATTGTGTAGGATGTTAAAATATTGTGATCAGTTTTAGATATGTATAGCTCATTGAGATAAATTAAGACCTTTGTTGGACATATTCATACTTTAGTGGCCTGCAATTTTGTGTTTGTATGGTCTTACAAAATATTGGATTAAAATGCTTCTTCTACTATCATGGAGATTATTCAATCTCAGCATTCTTGTTAGCATAGGCGAAAGAATGAGACAAGAGTAGGCTTGATCAACTCAGGAGGAGATAGAAGGCTTGTATTATTGAGGAATGTCTAATAGTAATAATAGATGTCAGTTACAAAGGCCATAGATGCCAGTTACAAAGGTCATCAAGATGGCAATTAAAAATGAGCATAAGCAAAAAGACAAGTGCAATCAGTTATACTATTCTTGTCATTATATTAATATAAGATGAATTACCCTAATACCCCCCTTAATGACTAAACTGGAAACAACACGAAGCTTGTCCTGAAATTTGAGAAAATGATTAGGACCAAGGGTTTAGTCTTAAATCAGCAGGCTGCTCCTGAGAAGTGCAGAAATGAAGGGCAATATCTCCACACTCTACTAGTTGCCGAATATAGTGATGATGAATTTCAATGTGTTTTGTGTGAGCATGATACATAGGATTCTTCACCAACTTCAATATCCCCTGATTATCATAGAAAAGGGGGGTTGGAGAATGCTG
>CM021110.1:434849819-434905334 GCA_007115665.2 Sequoiadendron giganteum | reverse complement strand
CCTCTCTCTCTCTCCCTCTCCATCAATTCTCTCTCTCTGACCCCCCCTCTCTCTCTCTCTCCCTCCTCCCACCCCCCCTCTCTCTCTCCCTCCCTCTATCCCTCCCACCCTACCTAGCTAAGTCCCCCTCAATCCAACCCCTTCTCTCCCACTCCCTCTCTCTTAAACTCTCACTTCGACCCCCTCTCCATCTCTCTAGACTCTCTCTAAACTCTCCCTTCGTCTAAAGACATACATAAACATACATACAAGCATAATACATTTGTACATATAATCTTACATCCATACAAGCATACATACATACATGTACATAAAAATATATCAGCATACATAAATATATTAGCATTTAACATAAAGTAAGAAATAACGCGAGCGCGTTTTAACACGCGTGCATTATGGCTCAGTAGACATGTTCCCCGCAAAAGCAAAAACCATGTAAAGTGAGAAATAACGAGAGCGCGTTATAACGCGCTCGTGTTATATCTTGCTTTGAGAATTACCGAACTTTAAGCTTGGTATTGCCTTGGAATTCCAACCCAAAGGTTTGGAGGGCATTCCCAACGACCAAAGACGTGTTTTTAAGAAATCCACCATATTTCTCATAATCGAGTTCATGCTCACTGTCAGGATTGCACGTGGTTCAATATCAAAAAAATCGAGCACATGGGTAATGTTGGGTTATCTCTTAGCTATCCAACGATGTAATTTTTTTCACGTTCTGAAAATGTTAAGTCTTTCATCCATAATTTATTTTATCTGTATGTCTCTTTTTTGCCAAAAAGCATTGTTTGGTATTTTTTTCGTTATAAATTAACCATTCATCAATTTTTCAAATAAATTACATTTTTAGAAACTAGACTCCATTATACAAAATTTAAAAATTAAAAAAAAAACAAATCAATTAGTTTCCAAAATTTGTAGGGGTAGCACGACCAAAATTCTATTTTCAGGATATGTCCACTTCGCAAATTCGTCAAAAATCAAATATTCATTAAAAAATTATCAGAAAAATCGTGCATCAACTACATACTACTAGCTAACTTCTGACCATTGCGATTTTAAAAATACTAAAAAAAAGTTCACCATACGAGGGTCGTACAAGAGTTGCTATGTTATGTTTTTCTGACAAAAACAACACCAATTTGTGTACGTCCCTCATTTGAACCCCTTAATATCAATCATTTTCAAAATAAATTAGTAGTTTAGAAAGTAGACTTGGAGCACTTGAATCCTTCTTTTTGTTCCATCTCAAAATTTTGAGTCTAAGTATCCTCAATTTCACATCCAAGGTCAGTATTTCCCGATTTCAAGAAAAAGTTGTCCACTTAAGTCCCCTTTTTGGGAACCATCTTGGTGCACTTACCCTCACATCCTCCATAATCTCTCACTTGCCTCTAATCTCTCATTAATTGTCATAATCATGTGTTTGCACAACCTTAATCAAGGTCATTAGCCACATTTAGCTTACCTTTTCTGGTCAACCTTTCTTCTTGCCTTTCTTGGCCTTGACTCTCTTTCCCATGTGAATTTTTAATTCACATTTATTTACCCAAGGTTCCTCTCTTCCCCATGTGAATTTTTAATTCACTTTTGTCTTTCCAAGGTCTACCCTATCCCCATGCAAAATTCTAGAAGGCTTGACTTGTCACTTTACATGTGCCAAGGACTTCTAGAACCTAGATTTGTCACATCACCCACATGTGACAAATCTCCAGCTTTTTGGAGACTCTTTTTTATCCAATAAACTCTCCTAAGTATGTGAATCTTTAATTCACATTTATTTCTCCAACCACTTCCCCTTTTCCATGGAGATTTTTGAGGAATTCTAAAATTCCTCAAATGTCTCTTTCCTTCTCATTTGGGGACAAGAAGTTCTTTTTTGAGGAAATCTTCTCATCCCCCAAGGTACCTACAAGGTACTTGTCCTTCATCCACCTCATGTACTTCTCTTCCACCTCATTTCCACATCATTCCACCCTAAGACATCTCACATTCCACATGTCAATATGTGAGGGCTTGTGAGTCCTCAACTCACCATAGCCCTTCATCTTGATCTTGTTGGATCAATCTCAACCGTTGAATCCTCTAGAGAATTCCAATTGTCCTATAAATACCCCCTCATTTCTCTCATTTTGGGGATCAAATCTTTTGCTATCAAAACTCTTGCAAAATTGCCATTTGAGATCTCATCCTCCATAGCTTTTAGCATCACACCATTACCATATCTCCATCCATCTTGCATATCATTTTTCACACTCCTTTAGCTTGTCATCCAAGGAGCACACAAATCTTCAAAAAATCAAGGGCCAACCAAGGAAGGAGCAACATGAAGGTATAATCAATCAATCAATCTGTTTTATTTTGCTTTTATGTTTATCTTTTCCTTAGGATAATCATTGAGGTGTCCTCTTTTGTGTTAGTTCTTGTTATTGCATCATTAGTTGTTTAGCATCTTACATTAGGACTTAGCATTTTTAATAAGATCACAAATTGAATTTGAAATCTATTTTTGAAAGTGTCTGAAATGAGAAGATGAATAGAGGAGAATAAATTGAATTGGTAATTTATTATGGTTTATTTCCTATTGGAAAATTAATTGAATTAGAAATTAAATTCGAATGGAAGTAGAAATTTAATGTCTGGAATGTTCAATTGATTGGGTTAATTAAAAATTGCTAATATTGTTGTGGAATGTTGAAATAGATTTTTAAATTGATAAATGAAATTATCAATCTAAGTAAAGTTGGCTACAAAATTTGATAGTCTAATAAGGCTTTCAAATTTGAACTGCATCAGTGAGGCTTGCCTATTTTTTGGTGACTTAAATTACATTAGTCAAACTCATTTGATGATATATAGTTAAATAGCTATTTTTTATAACCTTATAGTAATGATCTAATTACCAAATGATTTTGGTTTGATTTCACATAATTTAACTATGTGCACTTAATATAGAGTTATGAAATATTTATATCACTTTATCATTATAAATGGATTTCGTTCATATTATGATGGGAATTAGAAAGAAGTTGTGTTAAAATAAATAATGTTTTTGATAAGGTAAGCAGCATGTACAGGGTGTTGTACCCTTTACACAACGAGCCACAGGGGCCAAAAAGGACAAACATGATTTTGAAAGGACCAAGAACCTTTTACAGAGCTAAGACATCACCGACACAACAAAACACTAGCACCAACAGAAACACCGTAGCACACAGTAGAAATACCAACAACACTTGGTCACCAGATGACCAAGCAAGGAAGGACACTCAAAACCAACAGTAGTCCCAACACAAAGACAAACAAAGCAACCCAAACTTGGCACCTGAACCAAGAGTAACTGAAACTTTGGGCAAGCAACAACCCTAAGCAACCTACAACACAACAAGCCCAAAGGTCTTGCTAGAATCAAACCAAGCCACAAATCACCTGCAGCAGCTGGACTGCAGCAGAACTACCACTCAAAACTGAGCCAACCATATTCCCACCAAAGGAGGGGTAAGAATCACCCATAGTAGCATAGAAAGGAACTTCAAATTGTGCCAACCCAAACACAGCAACACCTAATCCAAAGAAAACCCACCTCACACCAAACTCCCAACCACAAATAAAGAAAAAAGCTGAAGCAAGAGGAGCAAACAACACAAACTCCACCGCAATAGGAGATGGCTCCTCTCTAAAGGAGCGGACAAGATGCAAACCATCTAGACCAGGGCCACCACTCACCCACACAAATAGGTTCCACCTCAATTGGAACTCATAAGAAGGGAAAGAACTCTCCACCATCTCAACAACAACCAACTCCACCTCAAAAGGAGAGGGCTCCCCCTCAATAGAAGTAGACTTCAGCTCAAAAGAATCTAGCTAAAGAACATGGCAAAGAACAGTGACAAAAGAAAGGAAATCCATCACATCAATTGGTAACCCAGGTGGTAGAGAAGGCATCCCATCCAATAACTTAAAAATCCCATCCATTTGGGCCAAACATATATGGCCCAAGGCAACCACCCAAGCGAACCCATCAAGCTTTAACCAGAGCACATCCTTAGGAGACCACAAGTCCCCACAACAAACCAACAAGCCACAAAAGGCTCTAGACGCAAACCACCATTAGCCACAATACCCAACCACACAAGCCTGCATCGCACCAGAGAGGGAGGCCTACCAAACGCAAACACCACAACTCCATCTTCGTCTGGATCTCCATCTTCGTCTGGATCTCCATCTTCGTCTGGATCTCCATCTTCACTCTCGCAGGCCTCTTCAGAATTCAAAAACCTTTTGTGCGCCCAAGCCGCTCCATCTAAGATATCTTGTTCTTGATTGTTATTGTTGAATATTCACCTATTCTTCTTCTTAAAAATAAATAATATATGAATTATGTGTAAGTGAAATTGTGTTCAATTGACTTAAATTATTTAAATAATTATTATTTAATTTGAGGTGATTATGTTTGTTATTTTTTTTGTTTATTTTGTACTTACGCTATTTTCAATTATGCAAGTAATTTCATGGCCAATGGAAATATTTGTAGGTTCTCAAGAAAATCATTGTTGTGAATTCCTTTTGACACCTTTACTTAGGCCCAACAAGAGACTAAGGTCTTCATTGTGATGAAAGTGTTAAAATGTAGTGTTAATTTTTAATTGTTGTTCTAACTTCTAAGTGATTTAAGGAGTCTTTTTCATTATTATTTTATGAAATTGAGTACCTAAGACATCTAGTTTTGGGTTAGATACTTGTTTGTTCATAGTTTTTATGCTTTAGTAAAAATTTAACCTTTCCAAAGTCCCTTACAAAGAAAGTGACAAAAATTGGTTGAATTGGGGAGGTTAAGAGTCATTTCCTCTTGGGAAGAGGAAGATTCATATAGTATTCTTTATATGGTTTCTCTTGTATAGAAATGGGGGATATTAGGTTTTGAGAAACAAGTTCTTCTTTTGTTAATGTATGATTGAGTGAGGGATTGTTTGATGGATGCAAAAATTAGTTTCAATAAATATTGAAGGAGAATGTTGAATAAGAAGATTGAAAATAATTTCAAAGAAACAAGATCTAGATTTTAGAAAGCTAATAAAGGCAAAATCTTCAATCTTTTGTAAGAAATTAAATATTGAAATTTTTTTCAAAATTTTATGTAGTTGTGAATGTGTTTTATTGTGGAGATCTTATGTGTTTCTATTTATGTATGTGTATGAGAAGGGAGTTTTATTAACTTTGGTTCTTCAAGTTAGATTGAGAGTGACCCATGTGTGGAGTTGAGAGAGGTGTGAGAAGCCTCCTTTGGACAAAAATTCCTTTTCCTTGTTGTTACCATAGTTTTGTCTCGCCTCAAAAACTTGTATTTTCACTCAAAATTTGGCTATGTCAAAACCTCGTTGGTCTTTTGGTTGGTTCTCAAAACTCTATCGATCATTGCTCAGGTTTTCATAACCTATCCCATTTTTGACACATCACATAATGTTCATTGTTACAAAGTTCTAAAGTGTGTCGGTGTTTTTAAGTGTTGTCTTAACTTTCGTGAAGCATTGTTTGAGTTAAAGTTAAGTCATTTCAAAGTTTCGATCAAGTTAGATAACTTGCATCGGTCTTCAACAAAGTTGTTTGAACTCTCTTTTTCTCCACTTGACATTGTTGAAAGTTTTGAAGGCATTAAGATAAAAGGTGTTCTATGTTTCATATTGGTTATAAAACCCCTGCCAATCGTCGACAAGGTTATCAAAACCTTAATTTTTCAGATCAAGTAGTTGTTCCCCATTCAAAATTTCAAAAGTGGTTATAATGAAAAGCTGATGTGAGATACAACAAGTGCCAACCATAACAAGGGAACAATTAATTTCCCATCTACTCGTGCATTAATTATGAAAGGTTTAAAAATGAATGTGAGCTAGTGAGAAGAGTATTTCCAACTGAGACATTAGAAAATAGGAAAGTGAAGGAGCAAACTAGTGCAGGCATCAATCCTTGGAGGTCAAAACCACGAGGGTAATTCTTTTTCTGCTCTTTTCAATAAGCTACCAATAATTACACTTTAGATAGAAGGGTTTCCACCTCCACAAACTTCCTTGTGCCAATTATACATAAACCCTAGGGTTTTAACCGCCATGAAATACAAATATCAAGTTAATGAATATATTTCAGGTTTAACCAACATAATGCCAAAAATTGGGGATACTTAGTCAGGGCATGTAAGCTTAGATGAATTTTGGGAGAGACTTAATAAGCCAGATCCCCCACTTATCACACAAAGAGTAGTTGCAAGTGGATTAATAGAAGCAACTGTCTTTCCTGTTGTGATTCAATTCCCAAACCTAGTTATTGAATGCATCAGGCATTAGACTCTCAAACCCGTGAAGTTGGAACTCATGACAATAGGATGGTGGTTAAAATCCAAAGAACTACTTTCGCCACCTGTTTGAAAATTCTAGAAAGAGAACAATTTTCAGGTCTTGACTTCACTAATTCACAAATTGAGTTCTCAACAAAAATGGAGTATTACTGAAACATAATCGCCAAGAACTAGTTGGCCGCGCCCAGAAAGGGTAAATCCCAATTACCCAAAATTTTGCACAAAAACCATTTTGTTGATGAAATTTCAGATATAGTGGTGCTTTTTCATAGATTGAGAGGAAATGAAAGAGCGCATGAGTTTGAAGAGTGGATGTATTTCTTTATCCAATTTGTGTTCACAGGGAAACAATTCTTGGATTGGGCACAACCCATTAGTGATTGAATGCATGAAATGTTTGTCTTCTTTGCAATTAATCAGTCCTTCCATATGTCCTCATATCTAATCTATGTAATCACCAGTACTAGGCCTTGGCTAGGTTTGATACCATGTCCACTTCCCCAAGATGAAGTCCCAATTTTTAGATATTATGATAAGTCACAATTGAGTAAGAGTCATCTTCATCACAGGAGGGTTACTGATACTTTTACCATGAGGGTGACTTGAGAGATATATAGGAAATTTGACTTAAGGCTTACTCCCAAATCCATGTAGTTGGTTGGCATGTATGGAAGTCATTTCATCCAATTCCAAAGGTTTTCATACATTCAAGTTGGTGGTTTCAATGACTATCAATTAAAGCTTCAAAGGTATGAAGAGGATAAATTTGTGTTGATAGAGGTTTGCAGGAAACTAGTTGATGTAAATAAGAAATGTCGAGATCAAAATAAAGTGGGTGTATAGTTTTCTATAGGTTTTGGTTATTTCACCTGCAACTCAATATCAAATGCTCTTAACATTGAAAGAGAACTGGTTAAATACACTCTACAGTTTTATGATGAACACTTCCATTTTGAAAACAAAGATTATGTGAAGAATAATTTACAACTTGGCCCTAGTTTCCATCATATACCTCAGCTAGAAGATTACTGGGCAGACTGCCTTGATGAACAGGAAGTTAGAAGAAGAGGTTGGATGAGATTGTCCTTGAGACAGATAAGAATTTTTTATTTGGGATGGGATGTTCAAGGCATAGAAGATGATGAATCTGATTTGGTTGATCTTATTTTTACCAATCATATCTCCACTCAACCCATTGTTACCATGGATTGGAGCATCAAAGAGGTTGAAACCATTGAGGAAAGAATTGCAATTATCTTAAAGAGAACAAAGGAGTGGGTTTCTAAGAAGAAGATAAAGCAGCAGTGTTCTCAAACCATGTCACACAGTACTCAACCTACAGATGGGAGTAATCATCCACCCGTAATCTCAAGAACTTCATGTTCAACTTCACATCAGATATCATTGGGAACTCAAGGTTATGGTGATGATGAACCTCCTGAAAGGAATCTATCAAAAAGAACATGTGGAGAAGATGCTTTTTGATCTGCCTCAACAAAATAAGGACAAAGAGATAGTTAAAGGTGAAGAAGATACAGGTAACATCTCCATCAATACCTCTTCCTCCTCTCACAGGTCATCTCCTAGTAGGGAAGTAAATGAGCCTCTTAGGATGAGACCTACTCCACCTTCTTCACCAAAACCTGTATAGATTGTCACCCCTCTGTTAAGGAGGACCTTGTTTGATTATTCTAGTTCTAAAGCAGTTGTTTTTCCTTCCACATCATTTTGGTTGGAAAATACATTGTCAAAGAAAAGGAAGGTAATACAAATAGATCTCCCTAAACAAGACATGGTGAGTTAGTTGCTTCAAAGGACTCCTAAGTCCAAAAAGTTGAAGACTACATCCAGATTGGTAGAGGATGGAAATCCAAGAAATGTTTGTGTGGAAGTCACTCGCCCTACTACACAAAAGGAAGTTAATTAGGCAACTGTGAGTGACTTTGACGTTTCCAGGATAAATTTAGGACCTTCCACAAGGGACAAAGATATACACAACTTCTAGATAACAACAACTAGGTTTGTTGAACGAACTAACAAGGATAAGAAAAGTAAAGATGAATTGAAAAGCCAGGTCAGGGTTCTAATTGAATGCCTAAAGTCAGTTTTTGACTTTACCCCTCAACCAATCTCTCAAGATGAAGCCTCTTTTGATACAACATCAGTGATGGGAAAAGAGATAGTAAGTAATATGCAAAGTTACAAGGTGTTTGGAAAAGCCATAGGCAAATGGGTAAGCAACATGACAAATAAATGAAGCCAATTATTCAAAAATGTTAAAAATTCATTAGAAAGCATATGCTTTGAAAATAGAAATAGAAAATGACATTTCTTTAGCTAAAAATGAGGAAGCAGTGTGGATTGAATACTTGAATGAGATCAAGGGAATGTTGAGGTATGGGGGCAGAGAAATTGGCTAGTGAGAAAATCATTCCTAATGTAGCTAATGGTCATTGTTTAATCTAGAATAAGAGTGTTGAATGGAAACTGCAAATTGTAAAATAGAGTTTGCTATAATTTAGAAAAATGTTAATTGAAAGCAATGCAATCCTAGAAGAAGTTCATAAGAATCTCTCCACGCTTGGTTTAGAGCCTATGTGGGAAGGAAGTGGCAGTGATGATGAAATTGGAGTTATAAAGGAGAATTTCAAGAAGGTGATTGATGAGATTACTAATTCTCAACCTTTCAATGCTGAAAGCTTGAGGAAATTCAACAAGATAGACTCTATTTTATTTCAGATAGCTAGATTGGCATGCATATATGATAAAAGGATTGAAGCAAGACATGATGACCAAATGGCCTAGAAGTTGTGAGTAGGGAATACTACCATTCCTCAACATAAGAAAATGCCATGTGTTTTCAAGGCTTTCCAAGCTTTGCGGAAAAGGCTCGCCACATCAACAAACCAATCAATTGCAGAATTGATCAATGAAGCGCCACCACTGTGGCCTTTCAGTTTCTTTCTAGACTTTTTATTTTTATTATTTGAAAGATTTTATTTATTTTTTGGCAATTACTTTGAAAAGAAGCAATTACTCATCCGCTTATTTATATTTTGTAAATGGAACTAAAGAAACTTTCTAGATAGTTTTTGAAAGACCCGATACTTACAATTTTCAGTATAATCTACTGCAATTGAAACCTCTAATCATTTGTATGCATTTGTTTTATGGAGATAATTTGAGAATCTTGAATCTATGTGTTTAAGCTTTCTCCTATGTTTATGATTATTCTTGTGTGAATGCTTGGTCATTTATCTTTGTAATTGGTTTCATTTTCAAATGGTATTGGGTCAATAATTGTTATTTACAAGCTATTCGGTACATGTTGGTCTTTGTGCTAGTATTCATGGTATTTCGTTCTTATTGCATCTAATATTGGAATTTTTTCTGGTATTAGGTTTATTTGCCTTTACTGTTGTTAGGTCAAAAGCATATATATGGAACTTATTTCTTTAGTTTCTTTGAATTCGTTGAATATCATAAGAGGGAGTTGTACCTCTAAAATTCAGAGGGTGATTGTTTTCTTAAAGAACAATTATCTAGAGTTGTTGGGGACAATTGCACCTTTCGGGCTAAGAGTTGAGATTTAAGAAGTAAAATCTCAAGGTGCCCAATCTGTTAGCCAACACTTGTAAAGAAAAATATTATCATAAGTGCTATATGTGCTTATATTTTGATGAAATGGCGGGGTTTTGGTGTGATATTATGGAAGATTGAATATCTAGTGGTATTTTGGGTGTATGAAAGAAAAGTTTTTTGATGGTTTTGGTGTGATGTTGGTGATGGGGAAAAGATGATTTTGTTGTGGGAATTATTTTATGGAGATATGATTTTATAATTTATTTTTCCCATTTTGAAGTATATTCCCTCTTATCCCTATTGGAGTGGGTTCCTCTAACTCTCCCTCTATCATGGATCTATTTCAGATTCATATGTGTTGTTTGATCCTTGGGGAAATTTGTGTTGATAAAGTATTCTTTGTGTATATTTGTTTGTGTATGTTTTTATGAAAACCTAATTTTCTTTAAAACCTCCTAGTTTAGAGGCGGGCTTGTGAGGAGAACATTTCCTCCATTAGTTGGATGCTTGTAATAATATTTATTTCATATTATAGAAAAATATGAGAAGTTCATTAGTAATATTTTAAAGAAAGTTGATTAATTGAAATTCTCATGTGAGCTTGAACAAAGTTTAGTGATGTATTATTGGTATTTTTTCTTTAAAAAATCAACAAAATTTGTTGTTGGATAACATATTAGAAGTATAGAATTCTATTTAGTATATTTGACTTTTTGATATGATCAAATGAAAGTGCAAGAGCATAGAAGAAATGCTTAGACTGCATCTTTTATTCTTTATTCAAAATGATATATTGAAATCTTGTTGGACAATTTCATCTAAATTTCAAAATAAAAGAAAATTGGTGGTTGTTGGAAGTTGTGCACACAAAATAGTTCCCATTCTTTCCTTTTGGATTTGATTTGAAACTCTATAACAAGAAGATTATAACAAAATAATTTATTAGAATTAGAACTTTTGTTCAAACATGTAAACATATTCTAGAAGGGAAAAAAAAATCATTGCTTCTATAGTCTATATGTTTTTTATATAAAAAAATAAAAAATAATTTTTTCTTCTATTTGTTGTATAAATCTGTTAAAATCAAAATAAATCTATATATGTATGTGTATATATACAAATACAATCAAAAGTATTTCTCATGCACGTCTTTAAAGTAGCTCATTTGTTTAATTTGGAAATTGAGAGAATCTAAGTAAACTGCTCTTTAATGGATTTCTACCAATCGGTTGAAAAAATTAACAGGCTTCTATCAATCTGTTGGAAAAATTAAGGTTTATATTTTATAATAAAGTCATATTAGTGTCAATAGTGACATAGTATGATGGTTAAGTTATTATCGTCTTGTTCTTGTTAGATTGTGACCTCACCAATTCATAGCTCCGGATCAAACAATATTTTATAAATTAACCATAACTCAATAATATTAATCTTTTATGATATTTCGTGTATCAATGATGAGATTTTATATTTACCTGCCATGATATCAGAACAATAATGAAGTTCTATGCCTATGAATGAATGGAAGGGAGATGAAAATAATGGTGATTCATCTGGAAGAGTAAAATATATGTGATCTCTACTGTTGTGAAAGTAGATACACAGCAACTGTTTCTTGTCAAGATTGTGGGGTTTGCATTGGAAGGAGAACTCGAAATGCACACAAGTCCATCGCTGCTGCAGAGAACAATTGATGTGAGGATATCTTCTTGTGTGCAAGCCGAATAGGAAGCTGTGGGAGCCCGCCATAGCTGCCTCCTTTACCTGTTGATGAGTAGAACTATTGATCAAAAGTTGATTGATGTGGGCGGTTATTGCTAAAGTTTATCAGTGTTCAAATGTATGCCAAAACTCTGAAAGCTGTACCAAAGACATCCATTTGTTTTGAGGGTTTGAATTTCTTTTGAATAGTTTCTTCAAGGTTTAAATGAATAGATTGAAGGAAATTGGCATAGAGCACATTAATAGTGAACAGATGTTCAACAAGGAAAAGCCTTTTTTTGGAAAATTTTGCAAGAATCATCGATTGAGAAGTAGTGCAGTGTTGAAGAAAAAGGCATGCCACTAAAACTTAATACACAGGAAAAGTTGGTAATCAAAGTAGAGAGAATAGAATTGAGAATTTCAGCGTGAGAAATACTAATTATATATTCATTTGAAGTCTGCCAAATCATAGAGAAAATGTTGGCTGTATGGAGGTTGAGGTAAGAAAATTTTGTCTTGCCTTTTATTTTGAAGTGGTATTGAAATTGACAAAGTTTTTATAAATATCTGATTTTGTCATTTTTGGATAGTGTGGGGGTATATTTCTTTTAGTCTTTGGGATTTTGTAATTGGAGATATAAGGGGAGTAAGAGTTAAGATTTGATTGTATTGAAGGGGTCTAAATTTTTTAAATGATATTTGTAAGGGTGTACTAGCGGTTGAAATTAACAGTTCAATATATGAGCAGATATTACATGGTTATTTTGCATAATGCTTGTATACTTGAGACCATCAATGATACATTTGACAATGTTTCCAAAGTCACATGAGGCATCAAATGGATAAAATGTAACATGGTCAAATTGGAGGCTGGAGGTATTGGAAGCAACAGGTATTTTATCATCTCAAGTTAGCTTCTCACTCAGAGATGACATACTATATGAGAATCAACACCAATTTCATCTTGAGTCCCTTCATGGAGCAAGGGGGGTATGACAGTTGTTTTGGTCTGCATATAATTGAGTTTGTCTTGATTTGCAGATAATTGAGTTTGTCTCGATCTGCAGATTTGGAGAGTGGTATCTATGAATAATTGAATTTGTTTTGATCCATAGTTTTGCAGGTTTATATTTGTGGATAATTGAGTAAGTCTTGATCCACAAAAGGGAGGTGTGTTATTGTGGATAGCGGAGTAAGTCTCATCACAGTTGGTTGGTATTTTCTTGTGAATAATTGAGTGTGTCTCGATTCATAAGAGGTGTGGTGTACTTGTGAATAATTGAGTATGTCTTGATTCCCAGGTATTGTTGGATAATCAGAACATTCGCCTAAACATGAGCAATTTGGAGTGTTCTGAATGAGCATGGAGATATGGTGGAGATGCTTCTACATATTTCTAGCTGGGCTGCTGTAGCTAGTCCATGTTGTTCTTTATTTATTTTTTGTAATATAAACCTTAAGATGGATTATTGAAAAAATTAAGATTTATATTTTATAATAAAGTCACCTTAGTGATTTAGAGATGGTTTAATTAATACTTAGTTGAGAGTTAGTTTCTACTTCTAAAAGGTAATTTACAAAGTTTTGGAGAAGTTATGAGAGTGTAATGCTTTATAAGCGTTCAAACAATTCATTGTAAAATTAACCATAACTCAATAATATTAATGTTCTGATATTTTGTGCAGCAGTGGTGTGATTTATATTTGCCTGCCATTTTAACACTACGAATCAAAGTTGCAGAGCCACTGATGCAAGTAAAATGGTGAGGATATGAGGATCTAACTTGTATGCAGCTAGTTATATCTTTATAAGGATGATAAGCAGAAGGGGTGTTGGTTGAACATGTTAACGGTGGCTGAAAGAGGGTATAGTTGAACTTGTAAATCGAACAGGGTATTGTTGTTACAAGTTGGCTGATGTGGATCATGGAGAGCAATGTGCTCATGCAGATATGTAGCTAAAGTGCCGCAGGATTCTGTCATCCAATGCAATATCTCCTCGTTTGACTGCTTAAATTTAATTTCTGTCTCGACCAATCATTTGAGTTAAAATAGTATCTTTATCTCCACAGAGAATTCAGTTTGAGTGTTGCTGTTAAATACTAGTTTATACTCTTGATGATGTTCAGATTTGGACATTGTAAATTTTGCAACACTTTTAATGGATTACTTTTCTTCATTGAAAAAGAAGTGCATAAATGCTTTGAGAATTTAGATGATAGTTTCCAGAAACAAGAATATGAAACTTTGATGACAAGAAAACCTTGGTGAGAAACAGGATTCCAGAGGTTTCACCCCAAGAAATGTATTGTGTGTAAAAACTTATGAAATTGACCACTTGGGAAATTCATCAATCAAGCACATTGCTACTGCTTGGAACATCATACTCCACAATATCTCTGCATTTCAAAGGGCTGGTAAACCTGCAGATAGTAAATGCAATGAAAAGTTTGGTAGACAGAAAAACAAATTAGACGTTACAAATTCACTGATAGTTAAAAAATTCATATTTCAACACAAGAAATAGGAAACACACCCCTCATGTTGCATTTCTTAGAACTAGGCTGTCTAGTGCATTAGGTTGTTTAGTTCTAGTTTATCAGGTGTTACTAGGGGCACATTCTAATTCTGAGAATCCTAATATAAAGCAAACGAGTCTCCAGACTATCCAAGTATTATCTCCACCATGTACATAATAATTTATAATCCAAAAATACCAAAACTTGCAAAATCAAAACAACTTACAAGAGCACTTGCCTTAATAAAAGAATCTTTATCAGGAATTGCTTCACCATTGTCATCTGCCTGGAAGATCACTACACCAACAATGTCTTCCATCACTTCCTCCTCTTTCAATCTCTTCTCGCTGTGCTCCTCCACAATTCAATGCATATGCATGTCTAATTTTCTCTGTACCTTCTTCATAGCTTTCTCATACCCCTGCAAATCAAGCCACTTTAACGAGGGAACATAACCCCCAATATCAATTACTCCTTGAAGGATAAAAGAGATGGGTAACTAAATCTACCGAAATCTTCGATTCCTCTCTAATTACCTCTCATCTATGGTCATAGTCATCAGAATTGAAAAATTCAAGTGGGACAAAACACTTCATATGTTAACAATACTCTGCAGCTGTGTCTGCTGAAACAGAGAATTTACCGATTTATAAATCTCTTACATTCTCTTGGGTTCGAATGATTAGATTCTTTTGAGAGACAGGAGCTCAAGTAAACAGATACTTCTAGCATTTCGCGGGTAGGTGTCACAAGGAGCCCAATCCAGCATGGAATAATTGTAGCCAAATACTGGGTTTGTGCAAGCTGAGGGCGAGAAGTAAAAGACTTACAATTTACTGTAAAACATTCTTTGGCTAAATCTAAACAACTTATCACTAAAACAGGACAGCTACCAAATTTTTGATGCCTAAGTGCGGTGAGAGTTTATTTATAATCTGTTGTATTGTACTGGTTTTATCTATGAGAAGATGTAGGTGGCCAATTACTGGAATAGCTTTGGGGCCGGGTGGGAGATGGCTCCTATAATTTCCATGGTGTTTTAGTAGAATTGTTGCCACAAGACGAATTGTGGCAACCCCTACCACATTAACAGACATCGTAGAAAATGTATATGTCCATGAACCTTGAAGATATCCATTTCTTAAAACTCTTTGTTTTCTAAATGCTACGTTGAGAATGATTTCTGGATCTCATAGCAGAAAAACAAAGAAAGAGCATGAACAGAGTCAGACATGAGACAGATACGTGTTGTGAAGTTGCTCTTCTATAATCTAATTCAGAACAGTTATCTGCATGGTTTGTTTTTCTAAATGCTCTTGATTTTTCTAATATGATATAGAATCCAGGATAAAGATTTTCTGTATTGATCAAAAGATTTCTGTATTAAAACTGTGTGTCAATTTTTACATCGACGTTTCGGATATCATAAATTTTCTGTAGTTTTTATATTTTCATCAACAATTAAATCCACTTATGTTTTTTTACCTTGAAAAGTGCATTGTGTTTGGAAAAAATAATTAATAAGGAGAAGATATAATATATTTCAATTTCTTCAAAAAAAAAAGGGAAAACCTTTTTTCTTAAGAAATAGGGAAGACATTGTAAAAGTTGGATTATCAGTAGAAAGTGACACTTTCAAATTTGATAATGTTTAGTTTCTATATGTCATTCAGTATTTATATTTTTCAATTCATGTTATTTTTGACAAAGAAATTATAAATTCACATGTTTGTATTGTAATGAGATATCAAATGGATAAAGTTTAACAAAGACAAATTGGATGTTAGAGGATTTTCATCATCTTGAATTAGTTTTTCATTTAGGGATGGTGCTTTGTGTGAGAAACATATGTTTTTTTGTTCTCTTTTTTGATGCTGACAGAATTGAAGAATGCATATATTGTGAAGTTTATTTTTTGAAGGCAAGAAGGGATCTAGTGAGCTCAATATGGATTGTTGTCCAGATAGTTTGAGAGTTTGTGTATTTGAGGAATTATACCGTTCCGAAGGTCTTGAGACAACTTGATGGAGCAATAGATTGTCAAATAATTCAGGGGTTTTGGGAGTTCGAGGAGGTGGTAATCCAGAAACTCAAGAATTGAGCTCTGGAACTACATTCTTCTGAAGGTTATGAGACAGTTTGATGGAGTTGCATTTGGTCTAGAAATTACTTTTTCAAAAAAAAAGCTTTTAAAGAATATGTATTTGTTTGTTTCAATCATGTTTTGTTGTGTGGAATGCAAATTTTAAGGAGGGCTATTAGAATATTAAGATTTACATTAATAAAATCACTTCTTTTTTTTTAATTAAATAACTAATTACATTCCCATAAGATAACAATTCCAAAAATTATATTTAAAAGATTTCATAAAAAATATATTGTAATTCATTCCCCAATGAGATCAATGATATAATTATTATTTTAAATATTTTTCTGTACAAATGTAATGTCTCTTTATTTTTCTAATACATTTTAATTCTGAGAGTCCTAATATAAATAAAACAAGAGTCTCAAGACTATCAAAGTATTTACCTTCACCATCTACACAAAGAATTTATATTCCGAAAATACCAAAACTGGCAAAATTAAAACAACTTACAAGAGCAGCCACCTTAAATGAATCTTTATCAGGAATTGCTTCACCATTGTCGTCTCCCTGGAAGATCACTACACCAACAATGTCTTCATCACTTTCTCCTCTTTTAATCCCTTCTTCCTGTGCTTCTCCACAATTCTCTGCATATACACGTCATATTTTCTCTGTACCTTTTTCATAGCTATCTCATACCCCTGCAAATCAAGCCACTTCAACCAGGGAATATAATCCCCAATATTATTTACTCCTTAAAGCATAAAAGAGATGGGTTACTAAATCTACCGAAATCCTCGATTCCTCTCTAAAATACCTCTCATCTAAGATCATAGTCATCAGAATTGTAAAATTCAAGTGGGACAAAACATGTCTTATGTTAACAAAACTCTGCAACTGTATCTGCTGAAACAGAGAATTTACTGATTTACAAATCTCTCACATTCTCTTGGATTCGAATGATTGGATTCTTTTGAGAGACAGGAGCTCAAGTCCACAGATTTTTCTAGCATTTCGCCAGTAGGCGCCATAAAGAGCCCAATCCAGCATGGAATAATTGTAGCCCAAAAACTGGGTTTGTGCAAACTGAGGGCGAGAAACAAAAGACTTACAATTTACTGTAAAACATTCTTTGGCTAAATCTGAAAAACTTGTCATTAAAACAGGGTAGCTACCAAATTTTAGATGCATAACTGTGGTGAGAGAGCATTTATAATCTGTTGTATTGTCCTGGTTTTATCTATGAGAAGATGGAGGAGTGTGGTTCACCTGTAAACCCTAGGAAATTCACTAGGCTCGTATCAGTACTCAGGGCAGCCTTTCCTAGACCTTATTAACAAGAAAGTAATCTCTCAGATCAAGATAGTGTATATAGCCTCCAAAGGAGATTAGCAGTAATGGGGAAATGTTTCTAATGATGAGTGGGTACATTCAGAATTATACTTGAGCAGTATGTCAAGTATTAAGTGATTGCTGCCTTTGACCGGAGGATAAATTTTTTTATTTTAATCTGACATGTTTTACCTAGTAAGTCTAAATCTTAGCTGCTTTGACTGTTCATGTCTCTGACAGTGCAGCTGTAATCTGTAATTTCTTTTAGCTTTAATTTAATTAAAAAAAAAAGTCTAAATCTTAGTCAGTGCTGCTTTTGGATAAATTTTCTAAGTTTACCTAACGAGATTTTCTTTTGTTTTTTCTTTAAGTTGATCTTAAAGATTTCCTAAACTCATCGAGGTATTTTCCATGGGTCAATGAGTTTGATTTGAAAAACTACACGGTTGAATCTTGATAGCAATCATCTTTCAGATGTCAACATTTTTTCATTCTACCAGCTAATTGCTAAAAAGCCAAAGTGCCTGGCTTGAATGAAATTGCATTCTCTCCTTATGTCTTTAGGCATTAATTAAAGTAGTACAAATTTCCGAACCTCTTAAGGTGCAGATTCAGTCTAGATAGCTTGGAGTGCATTCCATAGGCCATGAAATGCATGTAAATCATTCCCTACAATATTTTTAACAGCAAATTTGCACTAGTTTAGGTTTTTTTTGGTTAAGTACTATTTTTCACATGATCATCAATTTTCTACATATTATGTTGAATTTATAGATACTTATTCTTGACATAGCCTTTCTTTATAGGATAATAGTCATGTTTTGATGATTATCTATTAACTGATTTTATTGATGTTTTATTGCTTTATTTTACTTGTCTAATGAAGAATTCTTATATAATTATTACGTTGCATCTACTAATGCATCTTTACATGTGAAGTCACTGATGATTTTTAATTATACACATAAAGATAATGGCATTCTATTGATTAGTGAATTTAGTTTGTACCTAAGGGTTAGAGCATTACAATGATTTGATTCATCTTGCTTGCTTGACACTTCTTTTACCACCTTAGCTAATAGTTTCATCGTATATTTTCTAAACCCAATTTACATGAGGATAGTATGGACTTAGCAATGTTCTCTCATGATTTATATTTCAATTTGTTTTCTACTATCTATGTGGCTTATACATATACTAAACCTATTGCTCACTATAGCTAAGCATAGAGGCTTTGCATTCAAACATAAAATTCAAGAACTTGTAAACAAAGGAAAGATAAGCATTGAACGTACTCATAAAGACACAATTCTCTCAAAGTGATAAGATGAATCACACGAAAATAAGTCATGTATGTCAAGTAGTTAGTGCTTCACACCTTCCCCACATGTTAGGAGCTTCATTGTGTTATTCTACCCGTCTAGGGACAACTAGCTTTATACAAATGCCTTTACACTTATCTATTGACATGAGTAGACATTAGTGGTTATCACATGATCTTTATTAGACCATTTAGGACTACATTGTTCTATTATTATATGTTAATCATAAACATACATTGATGTTGTAGACACCTAAATTTGACCACTTACATTTGGTCAAATTTACCCCTTTTCATCTAAAAATCCTCTTTTTTTTCCACATTAATTAAGTAATATTAAAATTAATTAATTAATATCCTTAAATTCCTCTAAATCCGTAAGATATTTAGTTAAATAATTAAGTACTTTACCCTTTATTCCTTTCCTCCAAGGAATTAAAATAAATAATCCATTTATCTCTCATCCCCCATAATCTACATCCAATCCTAATCCACCTCCTAATCCCATCATTAGGGATGTGCACATTCTTAATCCATGATTAGGATGTGTCACATCCTTCAACTTTTGCAAGTTGGATCTTAATCCTCATTAACCGCCTAACCTTCCTCTAATCCTTCATCAATTGGTCTAATCAAATCTTTAGTCAACTCTCCCCATCCCCCAAGGAATTTTTAATTTCTTTTTGTCTTCCCAAAGTCCTTTTGAGGAATTTTTAATTCCTCTCTCATCCCCCAAAGAATATTAAATTCCTTTTCTCTTTCCCAAGGAATATTAAATTCTTTTTATCCTTTTCATGCACATTAAAAAAGAATTTTTAATTCTTTTGGTCAATCTTTGATCTCAACCCTTGATCCTCTTCCAAGAATCAATCCTAGCCATTCATTCATCTCCCCTCTTGCTAATGACTAAAAGACTTAGTCATTTTTCATTCTCAACAAGACTCTCTCATACATGCAACCACTATCTATAACATTCATCTCAAACCTTCAATCACCATAGTCAAATCCACCATCTTTGCATCCAAGTCAAGCAAAATCAAGTCATTATGCTATCGAAATTGATCTAGGAGTACACATATCAAGCCATCAAAAGTGGAAAACAAACACATCAAGCTCAAACAAGGTAATATTTTGGAATTTCATTTACAAGTTTGAGTTTCATCTTTAGCCCAATCTTGAGTGTTATCTTTGGTTTTCTATCTCTTGCTTGAGTTTATTTCTTGCATTTTAGATGGGGTAAAAACACTGCACACATTTTTGGCACGCCCGATGGGACCCACGTCATGGGTCTCTTTCACTATTTTTTGTTGTTTCAAATTTTGCAGATTCGGATTTCACGCACAGAGGCGAATCCGCCCCCGACGGGCGAATTTGCTTGACGCAGGGGTGAATCTGCATTGACACAGGTGAATGCATATACGCCTTTCCTCCAAAGGGGCGAACTTACGACTACTAATCCGTACAAACACTTTCAGGGGCAAATCAGCTTGCTAAAGAGGTGATTGTGCACCCGCCACTCCTCTAAATAGGCGATCCTGGGCTCAAATGTCCTAGACCTAACTTATAGAGGCGAATTCGCTCTTTCCTCTTTCCAGATAGGTGAACCTGCTCACCTGACGGGCAAAATCGATCCCACCTCTTTCCATTATAGGCGAATTTGCAAACACGTGAACCTGTGACCTGAACAGGCAACTATGTTAGGCACAAGGGCGAATCTGCTCCTACTCATAAGGGAAAACCTACACTCCCGAAGGGTGAATCCATTGATCTACAGGGGCGAATTTGTGTGATCCACATAAGGTATAAAAATCTCAATTTTTAGAAAAAAAAAATCATAGCACTTTATAGTTTCCTTTTCAAAAAAAAAAAAATTGGGGGCTTTGCCCTCGGACCCCTGGGCTAACAATCATCTATTTTTCTTCATTTATGTTTGCATCTAATAATATTTTTGTGCAGCTTGTCCCACATTTGATGAAGACCGGAGTATCAAACTACTGACTTCTCTTTTGCAAGACAATCAGTCAAAGACCCTAGTTTAGCTCTATTTGTGTCCTTTTTCCATACTAATCTAGGCACACGTAGATTAATTAAAGGGTCAATTAACTTGTTTGTTGTGTTTGGGAGCGAATTGTTGACGTATCCACTCCCCTTGCACCTTTCGGTGATCCTGGGTGATGAGAAATCACAATTCGTTCCAGTCCAGTCCAGTCTAGCCAAGAAGTGCTAGTGCGTCTAAGCTCTCCCCTTGTGCTACGTGCGAGCTTGTGGACCAACCGAAGCGTCTATTATTTCCTTCCTTTAGCTGGACCTGCCTAGGATTTCATCACTTGGGGGATGATTCCAACCATGTGTTACCCACGGGGTATATAAAGGGGGGAGAGCTAAAGTTGTACCCCAATCTAGTCGCGTCGTGTCTAGTGAAGCATCGAAGCTAGGGTGATACCTAGATAAGACGTGCATGGTTGGTCTGAGTTTCCAGTACCTCGTCGGGGCTCTCGATCCATGCTTGTGATGGGTTGGTGTTCATGGTTGTGCCTCACGTACCTAGCATATATCAAGGATGCACGAGATAGCCTGTTTATCCTAGATAGAGACCCATGTTTTAGTCGCGGCTTGGTGTAGTGCAAGGGATGTGCACCGTACCCTGAAGTTACTCACCATGTACTCCCTTGGGTCTAGATAGAAATCCTCATGGTGGACTACAATAGTCCTCAAGTGAGAGAGAGAGAGAGAAGGTGAGCTCGTGGTGTATGTTGATGACCTTGTGCCACTGGATCTCTAGCTATTTGCCTTCGTGAGAAAGGGTGATCCAGAGAACCACCCCGATATCATGGAGTATTAACCCTGGGGTGTTCCCTCTAGGTGGTGGGCTTACATCGAGTTTGTAAACTCTTTATCACTAATTCTATGATTTTGTTGTCTGGCGTGTCTTCTTATGCGATACCAATACTTGTCGTTAGTCTGAGTCAGTCTAGCCTTTAGTCTGTTGTTCGATATGTTTTTGTCCTTTTCTATAGTCTACCCCTTCCCTCACTAGCAAATTTTCTTCTCATAGGGGTGAATTTGCATCGTGGACAGACGATCTTTCCCTGAACAGGGGCGATTTCGTGTCTCGAGTCCAGTCTAGGCCAACCTTTAGGCGAATTCATCCTTGTTAGGGGTGATTTTTCTGGTGGGTCCCTTAGTTAGGCAACCCCACGTTCGCCTGTTCCTTGAACAGGCAATCCTACCTGGCCCATAGGTGAGTTTGTGTCCAATCTATGTCATATGAGTCTGCCTGTTTCTTCAGAATAGGCGATCCTGCTGCCCTTTTGGGCGATCTCATGTCTAGTCTGCATCATCCCCGCCCATCTATTCTCAGAATAGGTGAACCTATTGTCCATAAGGGCAATCATGTTTCCCGTTTGAGCCTCATCCATACATTTCTTAGGATAGGCGAGCCTGTTGTCCACAGGGGCAATTCCGCGTCCGTCCATACCACCCTTGTCAGTACGGTCCAAGGCCTAGGTGATCATGTTTTTCCGATAGGCGATCTCATCATAGGCATCTTTGCTCCTCATCCATACAGTCCAAGAAATAGGTGATCTCGTTACGTTGATAGGAATTTCCGCCTGTGTCCAAACATCTTGAGATAGAGATTATCCTAATCCCTACATAGGCAATTTTGTGTCTCGTGTTCTCCTGTTTCTTCTGAGCATCCAAAAGATTTAAGTGATTTTGCTGACCTTTAGATAGGCAAACCTGTCACCTGGAGGGACGAACTCGCTATACACAAAGGTGGATCCGCTTTGCATACAAAATCCAGAGAGTTAACCCTTCATGTCATGATTAGCCTATATCTTCCTCAGTCTGAAACCATAGTCCTATCAATTTTCCTCTGTATATCCATCTCCAAACGATCACTTTCATCTCATCAACCCTCATCAATCTATCCAAACACCATCCCTTTTGAGCTCGTCATTTTGCTTGTATTCTTGAACTTAGGGATCTATCTTATCACATCCTCTAATCATCCTAATCTGAGCTTAGATCCCATCTTAATCTGAACCTCAATCCAATCTTAATCTGAGCTTAAATTAAATCCCAAGCTGAGCTTAATTCACATCCCAATTTGAGCTTTAGCCCATCCATGTCCAAGGTCTTCTGATATCGAAACAAATATTAAGTCCCCTTCTTCCATGTTCTTCTAATCCATTTTATTTATCTTTTCATCATCTCTCCTTTTCTTCTAATAATCTATTTCCATCTTTTCAATCCTCATCCATCTAATCCAACATCATGAATCCTTATCCTCCTCCTGCACAACCAATATTAATAGTCAAGGGAAATCCCAGCTATGCTGATGATGATAATGAAAGTCTTGTTGATCAAGATGAGTATGATATAGATCCCTTTGATGCTATCATTTCTAGTAAGCTTTCCCCAAACATCATCCAAAATCCAATCAGTCATCCAAGCTATCCTATCGTGCCTTCATCCACACCTAATAGCACTCTTTATGCTACCTCTGACAAGGGATATCCATTATCTTCCCCATCCACATATTCATCATATCCTTCATCTACATCTCCCTCTTATCCATCACCCACATACCCATCCCATTCCACATCCATGTCTCCATGTTCTTCTCCATCCATATCCTCCTATGTCCCTCCATCTTCACACAACAACACCATCACCTTCACCCCTAGTCCAAATCCTCCATCCTATTATCCACCATCCCAATATTCCTATCCTAATCCACCATCCCAATCTTCCCACCTTAATCCACCATCCCATTATTCCTACCTTAATTCCTCATCCACTTCTGCCAACATCAATCCCCTATCCGTATATTCCTATCCTAATCCACCATCTGTAACCTCCTATGTCACTGCACCGTTCACCCCATCATATCATAATCCTCCCTCCAATCCATCATACCTTAATCCTCCATCTAATCTTGATCCACTCACCAGTCCTAATCCTCCACCTACTCCTAGTCCTCCATCCAATCCCATTCCTTCATCTAATCCTAATCCATCAATCCATAACCCTAATCCTCCACCCATTCATAATCCTTCATTTATTCCCATCACCCCAACTAAGCTAGAATATGCAAGTATCTCACTCCAGATGTCATCCAAGGACTCATGACAAAGAATACATCCCCAAATCCACATCTTGAAGTCGTCGAACTCTACAGCCCCACTCCATCATGTACAGTCACTAGTGATGAGGCCATTCTTCATCCTACACCTATCACCCCTATTACCACTCCTAACACCATCCAAACTGTTGAAACCATCAAACCCATTGAACCCATTGAATCCCCATCTCCTACTCATAGCACCACCCAATCCATTGAAGACACCCAAATCCAATCTGCTCCCCCTAGTCCTTGTATCACCGAAATCCAATCCCATGACCTTCATGAATCCTCCATCCTTCCATCTCCCCCACTTGAGGAGTCCCTCCAACACTCCTCCCTCATCATGTCACCCATGCGAGATGAGTCATGCCAAGAGCTTGATCCAAAGCATACCAACACATCCCCTCCTCCACATCAAGATCCTACCATCCTATCTACCCCATCTCAAGATCATAGTCCCTCATCCACACCATCCCATGATCCCCTTTTCACTCAAGATCCAACCACTCTATCTTGCGATCTCTTATCACCCACTGCCACAAATCCATATCCTATCATATCACCTAATCCCTCTCCCGATCCCTTCTCACTCACTCCTCTAGATCAAGATGCCACCATCCCATCATCTCCATCAAATGATCCTTCATCACCACTTAACCCTACCATCCCGACACCACTTCTATATCACCTTGGTACCCTTACACTCATCCATGGTGGTTTTCTTTCAAAATAAAAACAAAGCATATAGACCACCTATCCTCCTCCACCTAATCATGGACTCACATCATGTTTCTGAAAGAAAAAGCATCCTACCATAGATTGAATGCTCAAGATCATGAACTATCAAGGAAAATGTTTAGGCCTTCATGAGCAAGGTATTTTAGAGCCCATCCAGGTCAAAGAACATCCATGTGCACAAGGTCTTGGATATATCTCTCGAGGCTCACGATCCAAAAATTTTGGTACAACCTTTGTACATCCTAAGTGAGCCTCTTCCAAAAATAATAGGCACTTCACATCGCTCCACCAAACCATTTGTCACCATCCCCCCTCCTCTATTATATTACCTCAAAACAACCACCCATATTCCTCCTTCGTCCTCCAAATCCATTTTGGGTCCTTATGTACCTCCATCCACCATCATACATCATCCATGTACTAAGTCCATTTTGGGCCCTTATATCCCAAAATCACCTCCTCCATCTCATCCTTCTCATCCTCTCATCCATCCATCAACTATCACTATCACATATCATAAAAATCCTAACATTGTAATCCCTAATCAGGATCAACAAAGGCACCCCTCGATACATGCTATCTCACATCCTCCATCCAAACATCGCCTCCAAAATCCTACCTCTATCACTTCATTCATGTTTCCTCCACATCATCCATCTCCTCATACTCGTCCCATTTCTATTAAAAGCACTTTCGATGCCAAAGTAAAAATGCATAAGTCTAAACATCCACATGAATCTAAAGCCCCTCATGTCCCCTTCAAAATACATTGTGAAGAAAAGAAAAATCCAATCCAAAATCCAAATCAATCATAAAGACTACACAAGCCTATTAAAGAAAAAATCAAAACCATGTGGATCCCAAAGAAAAAAATGCAATGCCTTCAAATGAAAAATCCATAATGACATTCAAAGTTGTTAATCCAACAAAAAATCATTCGCATCCTCCATCTCCTAAATCTATTTTGGATCCTTATGTCCCAAAAGTCACTATCCCAACTCCTCCACTATCCCCACACTCTCCATCCATTCATCCTCCCATCCTTTCACATCCACCACAATATGTGCCAATGTTGGTCTTGAATATATCCCCCATCACACATCCACCCCACCATTTCATCCATACTTTGTCCAACTTCCCATCCATTATCCCACATATCCCCCCCATCAAATCCCTTTGATCCATTATCTTGCATAATCCACCCATTCTAATAAGGTTGTACCAACATCCAATAGTCATTTCACACATGAGATCTTATTACCTCGTATGGAACTTTATCCTTGAGTCCTCTATCTATCCCCTTCTCACATGTCTTCCAAATCCATTTATCCACATCCCTATCCTTATCCACCTCCATCCACATCCTATCCAGAAAAATCCAAAAAATCCAAGAAAATCCAAAAACAAAATCATCCAATAGTGAAAACTTGGAAAACAAGCGCCTTGAATAAGTACCATGATGAAAACTTAGCACACAGGCATCATGTGTAAATCCCCAATCCATCTGCTTTCCACACTTGGGGGCTAGTCCCATCTATGCATCCCCTTCATCCATCTCCTCCATCCCAGTTACCTTAAAAATCCTACCTATCATATCCCATTTATCTCCAATCCCTCCATCCTCCTTGTGATCTTGATATAGAAAGGGGAAAACATATATACATGCTTTGGACACCTCTTGGCATACATATCCTTCATCCATACACTACCATATTCCTTATCCTCCCCCATCCACCTTCTTTATCCATGCATCCTATCCACAACCATCTACCTTACTTGTCCACCCATCATGTTACAATCCATCTCCTTTCCTTATCTATCCATGCTCCTATCTCCCATCCCTCTTGCCTTATCACACTTGACATATCTAGAGTGGGGCATCTTCTTCTTTGCAACATAGTCCTTAGAGACAACATTCATCCATCTTATCATCCCTTTCATATCACTATTGTCACCTTCCCATCCATCCATCCACTTATCATTTTCCATATTCTCATCCTTATCTTCCCATCCATTAATTCATCTAGTAATCCCTTCCATCTCCCCATCCTTATATTCCCATCCATCCATCCAATGAGTCCCTTCTATCTCCCAAATCCTCATATTTCCTTCCATCCTCCCAAAAATCCTTTTCATCTTCCCATCCCTATCTTCATATCCATCCATCATATCATCCCTTTCATCCCCCATCCTTATCTCCCTATCCATTCATATTTATCCACATTCCATCTCATAATCTCTTGTCATTGGTATCTAGCTATAGGCTAAACTCATGCAATCCAATACCATTCATCTCACTATCACTGCTCCAATCCATTTGTCACCTCTTCCCAATATCCTATGACTTTTCATCACTAATCTATCCATAGTATCCTCCTCCCAATTCATATTTTGATGATTTGGATAACTATCCCATTTCTGTTCTTCATGTAATCCACATCCAACATATCAATCATCATATCCACAAGGTTTGTCTTGTGTCATCATATCGAAGCCATCATAGTATCTACTTATCATGGTCATCTCATCATCTAATCATCCTTTATCCATTGTTTTTCATTGGTCTTCTCTCGAACTACGAGGGCTTTGCGCTTTCACATAGGCAAGGCTAATCTTTGATCAACCCCCGAGCCCGTGGGTCTTTAGGGTTTTTTTTGATGTTGTGTTGCATCATCAAGTATGTCCTTATTCATTTGGTATCTAATACAAAGGTCACTAGTATCATGAGGTTCAATTGGTTTCGAGTATCCTGAGTCATGTTGATCAACTAATCTACCCTCCATCTTTGGTCTACCCTCCATCTTTGGTCTTAACAAGATATATCCTTCCTAAATCAGACCACATCAATCCCATCCATATATTGATCCTATGGAAAAGGACATTTAAAAAATTTTGTGATCTTTTGGTGCTCTTGCATTTTTTTTTATCATTTGAGCCTCCTATTATACTCTATTAGGGTCACCACGATCCATCATATCATGGTGTGATTTGACGAGTAAACATAGGGGCATATCTTGATCTTTTGTTTGTTCCTATCTTCTTGTTTTTCCAACGTAGTACCCACCAAGATCCTTTTTGGTCTTGTGTTATGCTAGGGCATCCTTTGTGTTTGTGGTTTTCCAACATTGGCCATACCAAAGCCTTCGTGACTTTGGGATGTTGGACTAACCTTTTGTTTGTTGTGTCAATCCTATGCATGCGATACGATGTCACCTTGGTTCCTCATACCCTAGTGCATAGTATCTCATGCTATATCAAATTAAGTGTTCATTACACAACATAACACATAACAATTGACTTGCTTGCTCTAGTTACTATCCATTCATCTCCCCATCTCCCATCCTCACATCTATCGAAATCCCCCCATCCATTCACCCTAAATGTTTCCAAACCTTTCATCCTTCATCACTCTTCCTTATCTATCTATCCTATCTATTTTCATCCCTTCACTATATTCATCCTCATCATTTCATCATCTCTTCAATCTTCTTAGTATAATATAGATTTGTTATTCTAAGCATCTTTTCTTCATCCTCATCATTTCATCATCTCTTCAATCTTCTTAGTAAAATATAGATTTTTTATTCTAAGAATATTTTCATCACCCTCATCATCCCATCATCTCTTCAATCTTCTTGAGATAATATAGATTTGTTATTCTAAGCATATTTTCCTCCACCATCTCCATTCCTTTCAGCAATCTCACATCCCAATCTAACCCTAATCCATTCAATCTATCACAAATCATTTAATCACACCTTTGTTCTTGATCCTAGCCTTGCTACAAGCCTTGATCCCATCATCATCATCATTGAGATGTATCCTTCCCTATCCTTTTGTGTTGTTTTGGGATGTATCATTCCCTTATTAAAATCACTCTCATCATCATCGGGATGTATCCTTCCCTATCCTTTTGTGTTGTTTTGGGATGTATCCTTCCCTCATCAACAACACTCTCCTCGTCATCATCGGGATGTATCCTTCCCTATCCTTTTGTGTTGTTTTGGTATGTATCCTTCCCTCATCAACAACACTCTCCTCGTCATCATCGGGATGTATCCTTCCCTATCCTTTTGTGTTGTTTTGGGATGTATCCTTCCCTCATCAACAACACTCTTATCGTCATCATCAGTATGTATCCTTCCCTATCCTTTTGTGTTGTGTATCTTTCCCTAATTAACAAAACTCTCATCATCATCATCGGGATGTATCCTTCCCTATCCTTGTGTCATTTTGGGATGTATCCTTCCCTCATCAACAACACTCTCATCATCATCATCATTGAGATGTATCCTTCCCTATCCTTTTGTGTTGTGTATCTTTCCCTCATCAACAACACTCTCATCATCATCATCAGGATGTATCCTTCCCTATCCTTGTGTCAATTAGGAATATATCTTTCTCTCATCAACATCCCTCCATCTACCATCAATCAATCTTGGCTTGTAGCTTTACCGGGGCAACATCACATTTGTTCTTAAATCCATTTGTGCTTGCTTGCTTCTCATCTTTTCCTTCCATTATCTCTTCCTCCTCCCATCCCATATTCTATCCATCACTTTGCATCATCCTCCCATGTCCATTTTGAGAGCACACCCATGTTCTCTTGAACTTGCATGTCCTCTCGAGGGTGCATCTTCAATCCCTAATCTTTATTTTCAATCCCATCATATTTCTTCCTAGTCGCTTCTTTGAATAACTGGGGCATCTTTCACAATCCAACCATATTCTTCTAGGTACTTTGTTTTACTCTTCTTTGAAATGATGCTACTTTGTAACACCATCTCAAAGAGGGGAAAAATATAGACACCTAAAATTTGACCACTTACATTTGGTAAAATTTACCCCTTTTCATCTAGATATCCTCTCTTTTTTCCACATTAATTAAGTAATATTAACATTATTTAATTAATATCCTTAAATTCCTCTAAATCCCTAAGGTATTTAATTAAATAATTAAATATTGTACCCTTTATTCCTTTCCTCCAAGGAATTAAATAAATAATCCATTTATTTAATTCCCTTTATCTCCCATCCCCCATAATCTACACCCAATCCTAATCCACTTCCTAATCCCATCATTAGGGATGTGCACATTCCTAATCCATGATTAGGATGTGTCACATCCTCCAACTTTTTCAAGTTGGCTCTTAATCCTCATTAGCCACCTAACCTTCCTCTAATCCTTCATCAATTGGCCTAATCAAATCCTTAGTCAACTCTCCCCATCCCCCAAGGAATTTTCAATTCTTTTTTGTCTTCCTAAAGTACTTTTGAGGATTTTTTGATTCCTATCTCATCCCCCAAGGAATATTAAAAAAAAATTATCCTTTTCATGCACATTAAAAAGGAATTTTCGATTCCTTTGGTCAATATTTGATCTCAACCCTTGATCCTCTTCCAAGAATCAATCCTAGTCATTCATTCATCTTCCTTCTTTCTAATGACTAAAAGACAGTCATTTTTCATTCTCAACAAGACCATCTCATACATGCAACCACTATCTATCACATTCATCTCAAGCCTTCAATCACGATAGCCAAATCCACTATCTTTGCATCCAAATCAAGAAAAATCAAGCCGTTATGTTGCCAAAATCGATCTAGGAGCACACATATCAAGACATTAAAAGGGGAAAACAAACACATCAAGCTCAAACAAGGTAATATTTTGGAATTTCATTTACAAGTTTGAGTTTCATCTTCAGCCCAATCTTGATTGTTGTCTTTGGTTTTAATCTCTTGCTTGAGTTTATTTCTTGCATTTTAGATGGGGTAAAAACACTGCACACAAATTCAAGTCACATCAAGGGAATTATGCTTACCCCCTTGTCTTGTGCTATCATTGCAAAATATTTCTATATGAGGGGCATCATGACTTCCCCCTTTCTACATAATTATTCCTATCACATTATTTTGTCCATATGGGCCATGTTCCTATATACCAATTTCCTCTTTTACATCTTACACCATTATATTCACATGATTCACTCATGTCCTAAGTATTTGGAAGTGTGATGAGTTATACCTTCCCAATCATATTATATACTTACATGAACTAACCATTCCATAAGGGTTACATTGGGGCCTTCCCCATCATTATGACTACATGCCATACTTTTAAATTTCATCACCACTAAGGACTTATCACCTTACTTGAACCAATGTGTTTTTGTGCTCTTGGATACCACATTGGTAGAATATGCCACACTAGTGTTGTACATAATTATTTAGGAATTCTTGGCCACTAAGGGACACATCACCATTCTTTGCCCATGATTGGCATAACATAGTTATTCCTCGATACCATTTCCAACCCATGTGCTTACCACAATTATCATTTGAGGCATTTACATGATTGTGACACAATGCATTCATTCTCGTCATTGCTATATATTCTTACATTCCTAGATTAAATTTATGTTTTAGGTATTATTTTTCACTTTCCTATAATTCTTTGTATCCAATAAAATTGTAGGGGCATAGTTTGTAGCTAATGCTTTCATGTTAATTTTTGTAGACAATTACAAGTGGTTACAAAGATTCAAATTTATTTCCATTGGAGAATACATGATGACATATGAACCTACATGATCAAATCCTTGCAAAGTCCATTACTTTACATGGAACTCCCTTCCATAGTCTTTTATGTATGAATATTTGTAACTTTACATGCATTTGTGTGAGGACTACATATTTTTATATGCATAGTCATTCTAGGATTCACATGCACCCCAAAGTGGGGGAAAATATAATGGTGAAATCTGATGAAACCTACATACTCATGCCATTTCTCATTTAGTTTCATGCCCATTTTGAGTAGATTTCCTTGATAAATTGACTTATCAATAAATGGTGTAAAGTTAATATCTCCCAAGGTTGTCACAAATTTTATGGTCACAACTAGGTCACAATACAAAAAGAACATGGAGGCTAATCAATGTGGGTCAAAAATTCCAATGACTACAAATAGTGGAGGTTTTCCATATGGAATGCCTACTACCACACATTAAGTTAAATTACTACCTCAAGCATCACAAGTTGAAACAATTTACATAGAGGACACTATAAATAAACATAAGAAATTCACACTCGGTGAAATTCTTGAAATGTCACAAGATCCAACTCTTCATCATGTCATAGAGACCATGATGAATCTAGATCCCAACTCATACATGTTGAAACTTGCACAAAGTGGGGCTAAACTTCCATCAACTTTTGATGTGGATACATTCAAAGAACAACCTTTGGATCAAGCCTTTGCATACTTAGCAGCAAGAAATAGACCTTATGATGGTGAACCTTTGGTAAAATTTGTTACACAACCAATGCCACAACATTCTTCACTTAATGTATCAAGTCAACTAGCAATTACCTTGCAAGGGATAGGTCAAACTGATTCTTCAAATAAATATGTAAACCCCTTGGATAATACTCAAAGTCTAGGAAACATCAACACAAACCTAGGCTATCAAAAGACAAATATACCACCAACCTTCAATTCTCAAGGTACAAAAATGACAAGTTATGAGGTAGAGGTACCTCCTCAAAACTTGAGCTTGAATTGTCTTAACCCTCAACATCAACAACCACCAACCTTTAATACTCAAGGTTCAAACATGAAAAGCTATGGGGTAAATGTACCTCCACAAAACTTGAGCTTGAATGGTCTTAAAAATCAACAACATCAACATTCACCACCACAACATCAAAATCAACCACCCCAAAATCAACACCCATAATCTCAAAATCAACCATATCAACATCAATAAGCTCAATATCGACAATCTCAACATATCCAATATCAACAACAACAACCAAATCAACCACTATAACATGAAAATCAACCAAATCCCCAACATCAACAACAACATCCACAACAACATAATGAACAATTTCATCAACAATATCAATATCAAACATCTCCTCAACACCATACCATGCACCAACAAAACATACCTCCACAACATCAACAACAACAAGGTCATATAGCATTCAATTCACAAAATCACCAGCAAAACATTCCTCCATAATATCAACAACACATGCCTCACCACAACAAGGTATCACATATCAACAAAAAAACAACAATTACAAAAGTTGCAAGCGCAGAGAAAAATATAAGCACAACAAGAAATCTTTGCACAAAAAAAATTGCAACAAAACCCTCAACAAAATATTATGAACAAAAATCAATATGGCCAATACAATGCTTTCACACCACCACCTACCAATCCTCCATATGATCAATACAACACAAATGTACCACCTTACCAAGATCCATTATTTAACTCATCTACCATTCCATAGTGCAATACATATAATTCTTCACCACACATTGGTGTCTAAGACATTGGATCTCAAATACAAACCTTAACACAAAAAATCCAAGATATCCAAGCAGGGAAGACAAAAAAATTGTGCGTAGTACAATTTCTATGTCCCTACCTATTTGATAGAAGTATCATGATGGTTCCATTCCCTCCAAACTTTGAAATCCCAAAGTTTGATAAATACAAGGGACATGGTAATCTAGAAGAACATATAAGAGAATTATATGTAACATGCATGGAAGTATCTTACAATGACACATACCTCATGAAACTCTTTCCACGAAGCTTATGTGGACAAGCAATATAGTGGTTTTCTCACCTATCTCTAGGGATTAGAACCTTCCAAGAAATAATTGATCAATACATAGCACATTTTTCCTACAATATTGACCTAGAGGTCACCTTGGAAGAACTCTATACTTTAAAACAAAATCAAGGAGAAGCCTTTGCACCTTTCTTGCAACAATGGAGACATAAGGCTAGTAAATGCAAGTGGCCTATTCCTAGGAGACAACAAGATGAAATCCTTCCAGGAAACTTAAACACTGAGCTTACGTTCCAACTAAGGATGCAATGTGTATCAACTTTTGAAGAACTAATATCTAAAGGGCTTAAAATCGAAAGAGCCCTCATTGCAAAATGAGCTATACAAATCTACAAGGACAAACACCCATCATCTAGTTTTAGTCAAAACCTTGTATATGGGCCAATAATAAGAATATTACTAATGATGGGGTTGTAGATGCGAAGGTTTTTATCAATGCACCTTCCAAACCAAACATGGAGTAAGGAAGCACAAAACATGTCAATAATGTTAACACCCAACAAGGAAAGCAACCAAGACAAAACAACTATCCTCCAAGATAAAAATATACTCCCTTAGGGGATCCCATCGAAATGATCTTAAACAAATTGGTCCAAGAAAATACCATAAAATTTCTGGAATATAGACAATATGGTGAACCACAAGTTAAACCCTCATGGTATAAGGATGAGGACTATTTCAATTATCATCATACAAATAGACATAAAGCATCCAATTGTATGAAACTGAAAAATTTCATACAAGACCTCATAGACAATGATGAGGTAAACATAGATCAACAACCTGGATGTTCTAGAAATAAGGATCTAGGTATATATAAGAATCCAATGCCTAACCATGCAAAAGGAAATGATGGTGGAAAATGAAAAATGTACAATCAAGTGGGCCATACTTACGATAATGTCGTAGGTAACATATATTCTTATGACCAACATGTCTATGTTATCACAATCCAAGGTCAAAATCCTGAGTGTGGAGTCACCACACGACGAGGGAAAGTTATCGTACAAGGAGCCCCTCTACCATCCAAAGGACCAACAATAGATAATCCTATTTATTATAGCTTACTTAATCAACTCAAGAAGACTCCCACACAAATCTCTATTTTGGAACTATTGAGGATTTCACCTGCCCATAAAGAGGTTATAGAAAAGGCCATTTTATCATTGTCGGTTCCTACTGAAATTGATAGTAACCAATTTCAAGCCATGGTAGGGCACATTTCATCTACCCATCAATTAATCTTCACACAAGATGATCTTCCATCCCAAACATTTCATAACTGTGCACTTCATCTTGAGGTATACGTTCATAAAAAAAGGTCAAGAGAGTATTGATAGATGGAAGTGCAAGCTTAAATATTTGTACACTCCAATTGATCAAAAATTTGTGCTATTTAGAGGATATGATTGAAAAGACAAAAGGAGTCACAATCTATGCTTATGATGACAATGAACGAATTTCACAAGGAAAAATCAAGATACCTATACAGGTTGGACCAAAAATTTCAAAGACAACATGTCAAGTCCTAGATATTGAATTACCTTATAAAATTCTCCTTGGTCGCTCATGGATCCATTCCATGAAGGTTGTGGCCTCAATGTACCATCAATGTATCAAATTTCCCTATGATGATAAATAAATCACAATTCATGAAGATCCATAACCATTTTATCACTATAAAATCATGGAGGAGAAGTACTACAAGGTGCTTCAAGTTTCTAAAATTTATGAATTTCCACTACCTTCCTCCTATGTTGATCCTTCAACATTAACGTCTACATCTAGTTCAAAGAAAACTCTTTCTGAAATCAAGGAAAAGATCACAAAACTGGGTTGTGGTGAATATGACTTGACAGATCTTTGTGGGGAAACTACCATTAAATCCCAAAACATATGGTCAACCACAAAACATTGAAAAAGTATCCAAAAATTTTAAGCACACCACATTTGAGAAGTGAAGAGATTTAAACAAAGAGATAATAGACGAGGAAAACATATGTGAATGGATATATCAAGATGAGAAAGAATATCTCCCACTTCTAGTGGATACAAGTGGAAAAGGTTGGAGGCCTTGGTTTGAAACAACAAGGAATGAATGCACCAATAGTCCTTGAGAAACGAGAAAATAATCTTGGTCTTGCTTTTACCTCGAGAAAAAATGTGGTCCCTCTCATTACAGATATCTTGATTGAGGAAGACAAAGCTTCTTTTTGGTTAAGAACATATCAATATGAGAACATTGATGACTTACCCTTTTGCATCACTGACCTATTTGAGCATGCCTCGATATTCATGGTCACCACATCCTTTTCATCCCCTACCGAAGACAAAGAACCTACACTTATATATCCCTAGCTTATTGACTGGGACCAACAACACATGCCAATTTTGGATTCATTCAAAAACAATGAGGCAATTTTTGAGTGGGAATTCGAGGTCACATTCTATTTGGAGACCATAAATCTAGTTTTGATATAGATTTAGACACACAAGCCTATTTTGGGGATACAATTGAATCTTTCAGTAATAAAATAACAAATCTGAAATCATGACAAGATCACCAAGTGAAAACCACATTGTGGCACTTTTTGATCATAAATTGGTAAAAATAAAGGACACATCCAATGGTGAAAACCTCTCTGAGGCACCTACATATGGAGGATTCAATCTCCCCAATGTAGAGTAGGAAATATCAGCGGTCCTGTTAGAAAAATCGTAGCCCATCAATGTGGGAATAGATGAAGCACCCCAAGTTACCTTTTATGACTCTTCATTGGATGATGAGGAACAAAAAAATCTAGAAAATTTCCTTAGGGAAAGAAATATTTTCTTTTTATGGTTGTATGCGGATTTTCCTGGTATTGACACGTCATTAGTGGTCCATAACCTAACAATTCATCTAGAGGCAAAATCGGTGAAGTAGAAATTAAGAAAATACATCCTCAGATCCTATTGTTGGTCAAAGTAGATCTACAAAAGTTGTTGGATGTAGGTTTCATAAGACCTATTAATTATCCAAAGTGGGTTTCCAACCTTGTTCTAGTTTCAAAACCCACTGGGGGCATATGTATCTGCACGTATTTTAGAGATCTAAACAAAGCTTGTCCCAAGGATGACTTTCTACTACCCAACATAGACATCATTATGGACCTGACAAGTAGACATGAAATGATTTCTCTTTTGGATGGGTTTTCCAGGTATAATCAGATCATGATAGATAAGGAAGACCAACATAAAATAACTTTTACTTTTCCATGGGGGGCATACTATTGGAATGTCATACCTTTGGTTTAAAGAATAGATGGGCAACATATCAAAGGGTGATGAACATAATATTTCATGACATGTTTCACCAAATCTTAGAAGATTGTGTGGACGACATATTGGAAAAATTAGTAACAATAAAAGGACATCTATAAGTGCTAACTCAAATATTTAATAGGTTGGAGAAATATCAGGTGAGACTCAATCCAAAAAATTGTCTTTGGAGTCACCATGGGTAAAATTATGGGATACATCATATCCAGAGAGGAATTGAGGTGGACCCTGCCAAAGTTAAGGCAATAATAGAAATGAAACAACCAAAGACATTGAAATAGCTTAGAATCCTTCAAGGGAAGCTACAATCCATTAGGAGATTCATCCCACAACTAGTAGATAAGTGTCACCCATTTACACACCTACTTCACAAGGGTGTGGCATACAAATGGGATGATCATTATGAGAAAGTATTCCAATATCTAAATAACTAATTGACATCACCACTAGTCCTAATGCAACCAATCGTCGATAAATCATTAATCTTATACATCTCAGCAACCTTAGCAGCATTAGGAGCTCTCTTGGCACAACCTGATGAAGAAGGAAAAGAAAGAGCTATATACTACATCAACAGGTTCTTGGTTGGATTTGAACTTAATTATACACCAATGGAAAAAGCATTTCTAGTAGTAGTCTTTTCATCTCAAAAGCTAAGGCACTACATGCTCAATCATGAAATTAAGCTTGTGTCTAAGGTGGATCCACTGAAATACCTGCTATCCAAAGCTACCATCACTAGTTGTTTGGTGAAATGGGTCATGATCCTTAGTGAATTTGATATTGAGTACGTTGATCATAAGGTAATCAAAGGACAAGTCATCGTCGATCAACTAGATGAAGCACCATTATGTGTAGACCATCCCCTAGTATCTGAGTTTCTAGATGAGACAATTTTTATTGTGGTGTCAACAAACCAGTGGAAGTTGTATTTTGATGGATCACATACACATTATGGATCTGGAGCAAGTATATTTTTCATTACTCCACAAGGTGTATGTATACCTGTCTTATAGATTGGTATTTCCTTGCACAAACAACATAGAAAAGTATGAATCCCTCATCACAGGGTGTAGAACTACTATCAAATGGAAAATTCAAGAGTTACAGGTTCTTGGGGACTCTCAATTGATAGTAAGGCAAGTTAGCAATGACTATCAAACCAAAGATGATAAACTGATTCCATACAAGAAGATGGTGGATAGCTTCAAGGAATATTTCATTGACATAACCTTTGAACAAATCTCAACATTCAATAACAGAGTAGCGGATGAGATGGCTACCATTGGATCATTGCTAGGTATGCCACATAATAGCCTGAAATATGAATTCCTCGTCGAACAACTTCTCATATTAGCTTTGATGTTCCTAAATCAAAATTTGTGTGCGAGATTTTTGGTACCATAAAATTTTCACTTAACTGCATAACGTGAATCTTTCATCTGACCTAACCCATAACCTAAGAAAAATATTTATCCTAAGATCCTCACACTTCATCATCATTGGTGATATCTTATACCATAGAAGTCTTGATGGGATGTTATTACAATGTCTTAACCAAGAAGAAGCTTACATCGCCTTAAAGAGGTACACGAATGTGTTTGTGGGCCACATTCGAGTGGCATTACCTTGGCGAAGAAGTTACTTAGGATGAGATACTATTGGCCAACCATGGAGCAAGGGTCCAATCATTTTGTAAATAATTTTTTTTAGTGTCAACATCATGGGGACCTCATCCATGCTCCATCTCAAGAGCTTCGACCGATCACAATTCCATGGCCTTTTTCATAATGGGGGCTCAATTCCATAGGCAAGATTACATCAACCTCCTCAAATGGTTATAAATTTGTAATTATTGCCACTGATTACTTCATGAAGTGGATTGAGGTAATACCTATGACTTATGTAACTAGGAAACAGATTTTGAAATTCATCCTCAACTATATCATCTGCTGCTATGGTGTTCCATAGGCCATTATCTCAAATAACAAAACACCATTCAAGAACTAGGATGTGAAAGAATTATGCAACCAAATTAATATCACACACTGTTTCTCAATCCCCTATTACCCCCAAGGAAATGACCAAGCTAAGGCTTCTAACAAAACCATTATAAATATCCTAAAAAAGGTTAGTTAATGGCATTGGTCAGGATTAACACCTACAATGGAACCTCATCCTATGGGTTTAAAGAACTAGTATTAGAACACCTATGGGTGCTACCCCTATTCCTCAGTCTACGAGAATGAATCCATATTTCCTATTGAGTTTGAGCTCCCATCGTTAAGGATATCATTACAACACCTGATAACAGATGAGGAATACAAAGTGTCAAGGCTGAATGAGCTAAAACTATTAGATGAACGTTGTTTGTAAGTTTTCAATCATCTTCAAGTGTACTAGAATTGAATCAATAGAAGCTCTAACAATAAAATCAAGGATCAACACTTCCAAGTTGGAGATCTTGTTATGAAGGAAAATCAAAAGAATCAGATAGATCAGGATGGCAAAGGAAAATTTGAGTCAAATTGGTTAGGATTATTCATTTTCACAACAAGTTATGGATCAAGAGCTTATCAAAACGCAACACTTGAAGGAGATCCCTTGTAGGAACCAATCAATAGCATGCATCTCAAAATGTTTTATGCCTAGACCATGAGGGGTACAAATCCAAAAATCCAAAAACATTAGAAAAATAGAAAAATCCCAAAAAAAATAGAAAAAGGATTAAAAACAATAAAGAGAAAGATCATCCTCTGACGAAAACCACTTTAGTGGCACTTTGGGCAAGTACCTTGGTGAAAACCTAGGAAACAAGAACCTTTTAAATAAGTACTATAGACATCTAAATTTGACCACTTCCACATGGCCAAAATTGTCTACTCTATTCATCTATTTCATTAATAGTGATTAAATAATTTATTTAATCATTATTTCATTTTATGCCTAAGGTTCCTAAAGTATGTAATTGAATAATTAAACACTTTACCTTACACCTTTTTCTTCTCTAAATTAAATAAATAAGACAATTTATTTAATTTAGTCATTTGACCTATTTGGTTTAAAACTAATTTTTAATTCCTCTTTTTCTCTCTCTTTGTCACATTCTCCATAATCCTCTTTTAATCTGGATTAAATTAATTAATCTATGATTAGGATGTGCACCACTTAATCAAGATTAGTGTCACATCCTCCATAATCTCCCACTTGTCTCTAATCTCTCATTAATTATCCTAATCTTATGTTTGCACAACCTTAATCAAGATCATTAGCCACATTTAGCATACCTTTTTTAGTCAACCTTTCCACTTGCCTTTCTTGGCCTTGACTCTCTTTCCCATGTGAATTTTTAATTCACATTTACTCATCCTAGGCTCCTCTCTTCCCCATGTGAATTTTTAATTCACATTTTATCCTTCCAAGGTTTACCCTATCCCCATGCAAGTTCTAAAAGACTTGACTTGTCATTTTACATGTGCCAAGGACTTCTATAACTTTTGACTTGTCACATCACTCACATGTGGAAAATTCCCATCTTTTTGGAAACCTTCTCTTATCCATTAGACTCTCTCAAGCATGTGAATTTTTAATTCACATTTATTTCTCCAACCACTTTCCCATTTCCCATGGAGATTTTTAATAAATTCTAAAATTCCTCAAATGTCTTTTTCATTCTCATTTGGGGACAAGGAGTTCCTTTTTGAGGAAATCTTCTCATCTCCCAAGGTACTTGTCCTTCCTCCACATCATGTATCTCTCTTCCACCACATTTCTACATCATGCCACCTTAGGCCATCTCACATTCAACATGTCAAGATGTGAGGTCTTGTGAGTCCTCAACTCACCATAGCCCTCCATCTTGACTTTGTTGGCTTAATCTGAACCATTGAATTCTCTAGAGAATTCAAATTGTTCTATAAATACCCCCTCCTTTCTCTCATTTGAACAATCAATCTTTTGTTATCAAAACTCTTGCAAATTCTCCATTTGAGCTTCTCTTGCCTTTACCATAGTATTTTGAGTTCACCATTACCGTGTCTTCACTCATCTTGCATATCACTTTGCATATTTGATTTAACTTTCCATCCAAAGAGCACACAAAACATCCAAAGATCAAGGGCCAACCAAGGAAGAAGCAGCACAAAAGATGTATAATCAATTATCCATTTGTTATCTTACTTCTTTGCAATTTCTTTCCTTAGGTTAATCTTGAGGTGTACTCTTTATGTTATTTTTTTTATTGCATTAATAGTTTGTTTAGCATCTCATAATAGGACTTAACATTTTGGAGATCACATTTTTGGCACACCTGGTTAGAGTGATACATAGATAGACGTGAAGAGTTTATCTGAGCCCTTCAGTATCTCGTTGGGGTTCCCGACTCACGCTTGTGACGGGTTGGTGTTCACGATTGTGCCTCACGTACCAAGACTATATCGAGGACTCCTTAGAAACCTTGTGCATCCTAGACTAAGACCTTTGTTGGCCATACCCCTTAACACTAATCATAGGATTGTGCTTGCTTAAAGTGTCTTTCTATGAGAAACTAGTAAATCTTGATAAGTCAGCCTCATTGAGTCATTTCAAGTCCTTGCCATAAACCAAGTCCATGTTTTCCTGTAGAGGGGCAGATTTGCCCCCTTGGTCCACTATTTTTTTGTAGAGGGGCATATTTTCCCCCCTAATCCACTATTTTTCTGCAGAGGAGCGGATTTTCCCACCTAATCCACTGTTTTGACTGCAGAAGGGTGGATACGCCCTCCTGAACAAACAATTTCACCCTGTTTGACGATTCCAAGCCTTCGTTTAACCACCCCGAGTCTTTGTTTGACCGTTTGATCATCCTAAACATTCATTTAACCAATCCAAACATCCATTTAACAATTCCAAGCCTCCATTTAACCTTTCTAAATGTCCATTTATCACGTTCCCATTGATCATTTCACAATTTGGAATACCTGTTCTACCATCTTACCGTGTGACTTAAAGAGTTGTTTTTCTTCCAAAAGGAACACTTCAACAACACCCCCGTCATATAAGGAACCTTTAGGACATCCTTAATTTTCATCCAAAAGTACTTTAAACCTTTTTTATTACCCGAATCGACCAAGGCATTAGGTTTGATCGTCATCTCATATCAATCATTGTCTTCAACCTAATCAATTTGCTTCTATCCTGAGGCAAATTTGTGTTGAAAGTCGACATCATTGGCCCAAATCAATCCCCCTTTATCTCAAGGTAGATTCGACACTATGATCATTGATTTAGCTAGTTCAATCCGATCAATCAACGTTTTAAGTCACTTAGGGTGATTTTCGAATTGGGTTTTTAGGATCCCCTCCATCAACCAATCCTAATCCATCATCCAATCCAAAACAAACTTATCCAATTGATCAAAAAAATCCAATCCAATCTATCCAAATCCGATATCATCCAATCAAAATCCCATCAAAATCATCTAATCAAATCCAATCCTTATCCAAATCATCAAATTAATTGATACATCATCAATTGATCCATCATCCTATCAATTGGTCCAACATCCAACCCAATCCTACAATCCTAATCCAGTCTAAATCAATCAATCCAAATCATCAGCTAGATCATCCTTTAGGAGTTGCATCTTAAAATCACTTAGTTGTTTTGCACGTTCATGCCCGTTCAGACCCGTTCACAAACAAAAAAGAAAATGGAAGACCAACAAACCCAAGGTTCCCAACCAAATATCCCTCAAGATCCCAATAACATTCCAAACAATCCACATGATCCCCATAACGGTGTCTCATCCCAATGGAACACCAACATCCATAATATCACACCACCCAGTGACGACAACATGGTCAATCAACCCGAAGTCACCATTGATAAATATCTCAGTAATCCTGCCAATGTCCAAATGACAGATCATCTCCTCAACAAACGTGGGGATAAGATCCTTGCTACCCTACTCATGAATGGAGTCAAACCACCATTAGACTTTGATTCCTCACCATATATCCTTCCAACATCTATTGATCCGCAAGCTTCACAGAATGTTCCAGGAAATTCCTATGCCCCCAAGAGTGCACCCATGGACAATTGGTACCACCCCGAATTTGGAAATGTCATCATCCATCAAGTCCAAGAGTATCCTCATCTTTTGACCACAACATCTAATATTCCACCACCAGATCCTAATGATCCCCATGCCTATGGCATGCCATCATACATCCCATCTTCTCCACCGCTTCCTCCCCCATATCCTAATAATGGGGGCACACCTATACTTACCAATTTGCTACCTCCTGCATTTTGAAAGCCTCCAAATAATCCACACCAATCCACCACACTCCAAGCACCACCACAACATATTTCTACCATTGTAGCCTCATCTCAACCCTCACATCCACAACACACTATCATTCTTACACAACCATCACACCAAGTAGTGCAACCTACCTCACAACCACAACAACCACCGCATAGCCCTTTCGTGGCCGCCCCCCGGTAACAACATATCTCATCTCACCCATCTCATCAACAACAGCCACAACAATGACCCCCACAACAACATGTGCATATCCCTACACAAACACACCATAATTTGCTTAATAAGTACCTCTATCATCCCTCTAGCACATACACTGTTCCATCCCATCTCAATATGAATCCTCATCAGAATGCTCAAAACCAAACACAGACCCAACCGCCACCTTACACCAATCCTTTGCAGCCTCAACATCATCCCCACCAACAACCATTGAACCCATCCTCATATACCACACAACAACCCACCATTGCACAATAATACCAATCCTATCCACCCTAATTTCAACAACAACCAACTTATCAGTAGGGGGCACCTTACATTTCCTATTACCAACAACCATCATCTCATCAACAAAGAGGCCCTACCTCTATGTATTACCAAAATGCTACACAACAACAAGACTCGTCCCTCACTTCCTACTATCAACAACAATCGCCTTACCAACAAGTGGCTCCCACTCATCACAATCAATCATCCAACTATCAATCCACTTATAATCAGCAAACACACTCCTATCTGACTCAGCCCGTCTATGATCCAACAGCCGTAGGGCCATCCTCATCATATCCACAATACTATCCATACAATCAATCCACTCTGACTCCCACAACTCTCGTCAATAAGGACTTAGAAGAAGTAAAATCAGCATTAAAGGATCTACAAGCTGGAACGGGTAAACAAATATTCAATTTTGAGGACATATGTCCTTATCCTTTTGATCCCTCCATCTCCTTGGTTCCTTTCCCCAAGCATTTTGAAATACTGAAATTTGATAAATACAAAGGACCCAGGGACCCTAGAGCCCACCTTCAAGAATTTTATGCTCATTGCCAAGAGGTCATGCATAATGACAATTATCTTATCTGAATTTTCTCTAAAAGTCTACAAGGAGTTGCCCTTAACTGGTTTATGGGCCTTGAAAAAGGATCTATCAAAACCTTTGCACAATTATCCAAACAATTTGTCTCCCACTTCTCTTTTAATCTAGAGAATGATATTGACACCCTCTGCATTCTGGACAATTTGTCTCCTACTACTTCCAACTCTAATCCTAGATCTAACAACAATAACAATCAAGGTAACAACACCAATAACATCAGCTATAAAAATGTGCCATACAATTATCAAGGTGTGGTCTCCTATGTAGAACAAGTGGAGCCGCGTGTATCCATGATACATGTCAAAGGAAAAGATCCACAATGTGTTTTTACCACTTAGCGAACCCACATCAGAGTCCCAGTAGCTCCTCCATCTACCCAACAGCCATCCATTAGTTCACAATATAATATCCTCGACCACCTAGGCAAGACTGCAGCCCAAATATCCATCTTGGATCTGCTTAAGTCATCTCCCCTGCATCAAGACATCTTGACTAAGGCTTTGCAAAGCACATAAGTGCCCAATGACATTGAACCCACCCAATTCAAAGCATTGGTAGGAAACCTCTCATCAACCTATTAGTTAGCCTTTAGCCAAAAATACATGTCGCGTCTTGATTCAAGCCACAACCGCCCCCTCCATCTCGAGGTTGGTGTAAATTGCCAAAAATTAAAAAGGGTACTGGTAGATAATGGTTCGGCCCTAAATCTTTGCACATTAAAATTCATACAAAAGGTTGGATACACCCAGGCTGACTTAAGAAGTCAAGTTATCACCATCAAGGCATATGATAACGTAGAGCAGGATTCTGAAGGAATTATTTGCCTCCCCATTCAAGTGGGCCCCATTGTGCAGTACACTATGTGTCATGTTTTGGACCTTGACCTTCCATACAACATCCTTCTTGGTCATCCATGGATTCATTCTATGCAAGCCATCCCATCCACCTATCATTAATGTTCAAAGTTCCCATTTCAAGGAATGGAAGTTACCATACAAGCTGATCCCCAACCGTTTGAATATTGTCGTGCCTTAGAAGCTTCCTTTCTGCATTCACATTACTGCCCAGGAGTCGAAATGGGTGCATCCCAAACATTTGATTCTCATCCATCCACCAATACACTAAACATCTCATCTACACCATCATCCACACCTGCTTCCACCATCACCAAGGTCCAAATCATAGACAAGGGATGTGGCGAATATGAAATACATACCGCACTAAATGTGGCAACTATGCCACCCTTGCCCCGTGCATATGGACAACCAACTCTTCCAGTACCAAAATTAGAAGAAAAAACACTTACACTCACCTCCAAGAACATGGGTTCAACAACATTCAATGATCTAGGATCCCTCCAGGATCAAATGGAAGCTGATATCAGCCAATGGGTTTATTGAGAGAAACCTGAACCACCACATCCCCTTATAGAATACTTTCAAGAAGTTTATCCACGTGCCTCCAAGTTCATTGAAAAGTGTCATTACCAAGGAGGAGGCCTTGGTGTGGAAGAACAAGGAAAATGCCAGCCCATTGAAGCAACTAACATCTGACCAAGAAATTTGGGCTTGGGTTATGATACTAAACAGAAGGGTCCTGCGACATCCTCTAGCACTTCTAACAATATTAGTGTTGATGACGGTTCCCTCGAGGACATACCGAAAGAAGAGTCAATCATACACATGTACGCTGATTTGAATCACATTGACCTCCCTACCATGTTTGAATGCTTGTTTGTTTGCACCATAACCTTATCCCTCAAACATCCTGAACTTATAGATCATGACCTACAAGGTAGCGCACCTATCGACACATTTCCCTCAGAGTATACCTACGTACATCTCATGGGATTGGGGGAAGATGAATGCCCTAACCGCAAAATAGAAAATAAACAAAAACAAAATTGGTCATCAAGTGAAAACCTCACTGAGGGGCTTTTTGACTGGGAAAAAATAAAAACAAAGGGTGTATCTGACAGTGAAAACCTTAATACGACACTAGAAGATGGGGACATTCATCTTCCCCTTGTGGGAACACAAATACCTGAGCAATCTTCTATTCTCATTGAAGAGATGCAAGAGGTAAATTTGGGGACAAAAGAAAATCCAAGGATCACTTATGTAGCAAAATCTTTAACAAAAGCAGAGTATTTTACTATTTTCCAAATTCTCAAAGAAGGGGTTATCAATTTTGTATGGGCTCATTCTGAAATGCCTGGCCTAGACCCTAATCTTGTTGTACACCATTTGGATGTCCATCCAGATGCCAAACCTATCAAGCAAAAGCTCTGAAAGATGCACTCGCAGGTAGCACTACTAGTTAAAAAATAATTGGAAAAATTACTAGATGTTGGCTTTATCAGACCCATTGATTATTCTGATTGGATTTCCAATATAGTACCTGTTGCTAAACCTAACGGAGACATCAGGATTTGCACAGATTTTGGGATCTTAACAAATCTTGTCCAAAAGATGACTTCCCATTGCCCAACATTGACATGTTGGTCGACATTATTGCGGGACACGAGATGTTATCCCTTATGGATGGCTTCTCTGGCTACAATCAGATCCGAATTGCCCCTAAAGATCAACACAAAACTACTTTTACAACACCTTGGGGTACCTTTTGTTACAATGTCATGCCCTTTGGCCTCAAAAATGCGAGGGCAACATATCAACGAGCAATGACTGTTATATTTCATGACCTCATCCACATTATCATGGAAGATTATGTCGATGACTTGCTGGGAAAATCCGAAACCAGAGAAGAGCACCCTACTATCCTGAAAAAGATCTTCGAGTGCTTGGAGCAGTACAATCTAAGACTAAATCCGAAAAAGTGTGTGTTTGGTGTCACGTCAGGGAAATTATTGGGCTTCATAGTCTCTCGGAGGGGCATCGAGGTTGACCCTACTAAAGTAAAAGCTATTATGGATATGCCTCCACCTAGAAACCAGGAACAGTTAAGGAGCCTTCAAGGAAAGCTACAATCCATCCATTGATTTATAGCCCGGCTTGCAGATAAATGTCAGTCATTCACTCACCTTCTAAAGAAAGACACCACCTTCAAATGGAATCAACAATGTCAGTCGGGTTTTGATATGATCAAAGAATACTTGGCCCACCCACCAATCTTGATGCCACCTATCCCTGGAAAACCCCTTTTGCTATACATCTCTGCCACTTCAGTTGCATTGGGGGCATTGTTGGCACAACATGATGAATCCTCAAAAGAGTGAGCAATTTATTACATTAGCCGAACACTGGTCAGTTATGAACTTAATTATTCATCAATGGAGAAAGCATGTCTCGCTGTGGTCTTCAGTACACAAAAATTACGTCATTATATGCTTAGCCATCCAGTAAATTTGATATCAAAAATTGACCCCATCAAGTATTTGTTATCTAAGACAACCCTAACTGGCCAAATGGCTAAATGGATCATGTTTCTAAGTGAATTTGATATAGAATATGTGGACATAAAAGCAATCAAAGGATAGGTGATAGTAGATCAGTTGGCAGATGCTCCATTAGTAGATGCATATCCCATAGAAGCCGAATTTCCAAATGAAGGAGTCTTTGCAGTATCAGAAGCTACCACATGGACACTGTACTTTGATGGATCACACACTAATAATGGATCGGGGGAAGGAGTCTTTCTTATCACCCCCCAAGGCGATTACATACCAAAATCATTCAGATTGGCTTTTCCCTACACCAACAACATCATCGAATATGAAGCCCTTCTCACCGGCTTTAGAATCGCAGTTCAATGGCACATCACTCATTTGCAAGTTTTTGGCGACTCCCAGTTAGTTATAAAATAGTTCAATGATGAGTTTCTAACAAAAGATGACAAGTTGTTGCCTTACAAACGCATGGTGGATGACTTCAAAAAATATTTCGCCTTCATCCAATTTGAGCAGATCCCAAGACTCTAGAATAAGGTAGCAGACGCTATGGCTACCATTAGTTCTCTCCTTGACATGCCAAAAGACCGCATAGATTATCAGTTCCTAGTCGAGCAACTCCTAATCCTAGCGTATGATATCCCTAAGAGTGACATGGTGTGTGATATTGTAGCTCCTGAATCCCCTTGGTACCAAGAAATTTACACCTATATTCATGACAACACCCTCCCACCTGATCTCACAAGAAACCAACGTAAATCATTTATCCAATGCACTGCCCACTATACCATCATCAGTGATACACTTTATTGACGTGGGTATGATGGAACTCTCCTCCATTGTTTAAATGAAATTGAAGCCCGCACGACATTAACAAAAGTGCATAGTGGTATTTGTGGGGCCCATTCTAATGGTATGACCTTAGCCAAAAGGATTCTAAGAGTAGGGTATTACTGGCCTACAATGGAACATGATGCTTGTGAATATGTCAAAAAGTGTCTTCCATGTCAACAACATGCAGATTTGATTCATGCTCCGACACAAGAGCTACAACCTATCACGACACCTTGGCCATTTTCACAATGGAGTTTTGACTTGGTTGGAAAGATCTACTCTCCATCCTCTGATGGTCACACTTTTATCATCACAACCACTGAATACTTCACCAAGTGGGTAGAAGCCATACCACTCACTCAAATCACTGGTGTTCAGATCTCTAAGTTCATCCTCTACCATATCCTCTGCAGGTATGGTATCCCCTCTGCCATCATCACTGATAACGAAAATCCATTCAAGAATAAGTGTATGAAGCTCCTTTGTGACATGTATCATATCCAACATCGTTGGTCCACCCCCTATTACCCCCAAGGTAATGGAAAAGTAGAGGCAACAAACAAAACATTGATCAAAATCATTAAGAAGATGGTCAATAGCATTGGCCAAGATTGGCACCTCCATATCCATCCTGCTATTTGGGCCTATTGTACATCCATCTGCACCCCCACCAGCCCTACTCCATACTCTCTTGTCTATGGAGTTGAAGCCATCTTTCCAATCGAAGTTGAAATCCCTTCACTTTGAATATCACTAAAGAATCTCATCACTGACAAAGACACCCAAGTGGCACGGCTAGCACAATTGGAATTGTTGGATGAAAAACGAGTCAAGGCTTATAACCATTTGCAAGCCTCTCAACACCAACTCAAAAGGAGCTAGAGTAAGAAAGTCTGCCCTTGCTAATTCAATGTTGGTGATTCGGTCCTTAAAGAAAATCAGCGGAATCAACAAGATTGAGAGAAAAAGGGTAAGTTTGAAGCTAATTGGTTGGGCCCTTATGTCATCACCACAAAGTATGGTTCTAGCGCCTACAGGTTATCTACCCCTAAAGGGGAGCCCTTGGAAGAACCCATCAACATCATGCATCTGAAGAAATTATATAGTTAGGTCAGCTGGGGTATCCTTCCTGGTAAAATCTCAAAAAATACAAAAAAATCAAAAAAGTCAAAAAATACAAAAAAATCCAAAAATAGTAAAAAGAAATAATTCGTCCTATGGTGAAAACCACCCCTGCGTGGCACCTTGGATATGTACAATTGGTGAAAACCTGGCAATAGGCACCTCTCGTATAGGGCTTAATCATTATCTACCTCATGTCTTAGTTACCTTATGGCATATCCATCAGCTCCTCAATCCCCATATCCTCCCATCTGCTTGCATCACCTCGTCACTTGGTATATTTCTGGTTGAGCATTGGATGACCGTCATCCACTATTTGACATCCTGAGCTTATTATCCTAATCTGAGCTTGTTTGATCTCATTTTTGTGGTTGTCTCCATCTAGGTTCACTCCTCGTGTCTGTCTCCATCTAGGTCTCATCATGTCTTGTCTTGAACTACGACGCCTCTACGCTTGCACGTAGACAAGGCTAATCTTTTGATCGGCCCCCGAGGCATTTTATCCTTCATCGCGTGTCCTCATAGTCCACTTTTCGATCTTTTCCATCCTCGGTCTTTCATCCTTTCTGAAATACATTGCCCCTGCATTTTCACGTAGGAAAGGTTGATCTTTTGATCTGCCCCCGGGGCTTATGTTTGTCTTGGTCATCCATTACTTTCTATCAGTCCACTTTCCGCTCTTTTATCATGGTCTTTTCTTGAACTACGAGGGCTCTGCACTTTCACATAGGCAAGGCTGATCTTTGATCAACCCTCGATCCCCTAGGTCTTTAGGTGGTGTCTTGTCCTCTCGTTGTCTTGTTGTCAAGTATGTCCCTATCATCGTTGATTCTTCACAAAAAAGATCTTCTCGTATCAATAAATCTGCCCAATGGCAATTGTCCTGCATCACCTAGGTCACTTTATTTTAGTATCCATCATCGGTCTTAACAAGATGCATCCTTCCTAACAGACCACATCAACTCCATCCATCCTTGGGATCTTATGGCAAAGGACGCTTGCACTTGATCGTGATCTTTTGGTACTTTTGGCTTTTGTTTATTATTTGAGCTCCCTCTTTTAACTAGTCAAGATCGCCATGATCCATCATATTATGGTGTGTTTTTCCTAGTCGACATAAGGGCATCTCTTGACTATTTTATTGTTGTTGTTTGCTGGGATGCTCCATGTGGTACCCACCAGGATTCCTCACAAATCATGCATTATGTGGGGCATCCCTTTGTGCTTGTGGTTATTCCAATGTCTGGCCCGACCAGAGTTATCATGACTCTGGGGTATTGGGATAACCTTCTTGTTTGTTGTGTTTGTTTTACGCATTAGACACTAATCCATCTTGGTTTACATACCCTGATGCCCGATGTCTTATGCTATAGAAAAAAGCAGTGCTCTAAAGGATGGCAAATTGCATTCATGTTGCATTTCATCTCATTTCATATCCCCCCTTCATCCATCCTTGCTCCTACATTTATGACTCTTGATTTTGGTTGTGCAAACTTTCATTCCTTCTTACTCACTTTTATTCTCAGGATCCTTACGCTTCTTGACAGGTATCGTGCCCCACACACCATACGCCTATCACCTACCCATTGATACTTATGTCTACATTATATTTAGTGTGTCAATTCATCATTTATCCATATTGCATCAATTCATTTAGGTTCATTTATCCATGATTGCATCAATTCATTTAGGTTCATTTATCCATGTTGCATCAATTCATTTAGGTTCATTTATCCATGACTGCATCAATTCATTAGGTTCATTCATCCATACATCTCCATATATTTTCATACCCACCTATGCATTATCGTTAGGCCCATATTAATTACATCATATACACAATGGCATTACCATTCATAAATCATTAACATCATCCATAATCACATCATCCAAACACGCATAAATAAATCATTAACATCATGCATTGTCACAGCATCCATATCAACACAACTCATCATATACATGTGCATAACATACATCATCTATCATACAAACATCAATATAAAACCATATGCATAACATAAATCATCCGTCACAAAAATATTTGGCATAATGTCAATGGGGACCATCACATATCATCATAAAAATAATACAATGTTCATATCCAAAATATAGTCACATCATAACCACCTACCATCCTCAAATAAGAAGCATAATCTAAGAATATGTGCTACACCTCCATCCGGTACCTGTCAAAGCACCTGTATCCTATCACCTGTCTTTTGCCTGCCCTGAGCTGCCCACACCTAACCTCTAAGGAGACTCAGGCACCGTTCCCCTATATGCCGGAGTCCCCTGTGACTCACGAGCCGAAGTCCCAAATCGAGAAGGAGTTGGCTGAAAATAACTATACCCTCTGGTCTGTGTCCCTAAAGACTGGGATGGTATCAGCATCTGTGGTACCTGCCTAACATACCATGTTGTACGCTATGTCAGATTTGGCACTGCCTACTCATACACACATCTCCAATAGCCCGCCTCATGCATATACTCATCCCTCTGCCCAACCTGGAACCTAGCGGCATTCCGCTCATGCTTGTATCTATCTCACTCTCTACTGATGGCTCGCTGCTCCTGCTCCCATGCCTCCTGCATCGCTGTCAGCAATCATACCTTGTCTATGGTCCTCTCCCTCTCTTCCTGTACAACCTGTAGCTCTGCCTACAAATCGTGTACGACTAACTCGGTACCATCACCCTGCACTCTTTGTGACTGCCTCTGAGCTATATCCCTTTATGCACTCTCCGCCCAAGCCATAGTTGCATCTCTCTGAAACTATAGGATCTAGACCTGTCTCAGTGCATCATCCCTCTCCCCCTGTACCACCTACACCTTTCCCTATGCACTATCTCTCTCCTCCTAGAGGGCCTGTATACCTCCACATGTTGTATCTCTCTCTTTGCACTGTCTCTAACTCAGCCTCTATTGCCTCAGCCCTTGCTCTCATATCCTCTAAGGATACCTCTACATTACATATCCTCTCTTGCAGATCTGTCATCTCCCCCAATAGTCCTACCATTTGTACTCTCAGTGTCTCCATCTCCCTCTTGGCTCGTTGAAAACACTCCACTGAAACATGCTCTCCTCCCCCTACCGGCTATGGCTAACCCCGCATCTGTGCTACTGTCATCATTACCTCTAACCTATCTCGATCCCAAGTCACCTGAGCCAGCTCACCCCGTACTCTCTCCATCTCTGCTCGCATCTCCTCCCTCCCTCTCTTAGCATCTCGTACATTTTGTGTCAGCTGAGACACAACAACATCAAACTCTATCTGCTATGTCTCCTACACCCTCTGCACCTCTGCCTCCGCCTTCCTCAACTCCTCCTCCAACACCCGTAGCCTCACCTGAAACTCTCTCAGTAAAATCATTAGATCCTCAACTAAAGTCGTTGGTACTACTTCTAAAGGCTCCACCACCTGCACATCCACGTCCATAGCCTCCCACTCTATCTCCTCCCGAACTTGCTCCACCTAGCTCGTCAACTGAATCCTCCTCGACTATCCTCTCCTCCCCACCCTCATCAGTCTCCTCAATTGCCCTCTAGTTCGCTTCTCCCCCTTTGACTCCTCTCCATCCTCACCCATCCCTACAGTATGGGACTCCTGCTCCACTCGGATCTCTGGCTAGACCCTCCTCTGTCATCTACTCTCGGTCATCCTCTCTAGACGTCCTCTGACATCTGTCACCCCCTCTACTCCCTCCTGCTGATCTATGGCCCTTGCCTCCTCCTACTCGGCTCTCACCTGCACTCGCCTCCACCGTACTCTACCACCAATCCATGTCTGTCCAACAGCCCTCCCCTCCACCACCCCTAGCATCTCCACCTATGGCTCACTCCCTAGTCTCGCCATATCTCTCTGGCCCTCTCCCATCGCATAGCCCTCCTGCCTCCATCTCCTCCCTCACATCTCTCCTAGCCCTCCTCCGATGTCGATTCCTCCTCCTCCTCCTCTCTGGTTGACCTCCAGCCCCACCGTCATCTGCCCCGCCACTCTGATGCCCCGCACCCTGTTGCCTCTCTACCTCCTCCTATCTCCTTTGTTGCCTATCTACCTCCTCATGTCTCCTCTACTCCTATCCCCCCTCCTCCTGTCACCTCTGCTCCTGTCACCTCTGCTCCTATCCCCCCTCCTCCTATACCCCCTGCTCCTGCTCATCCTCTGTCCCCCACTCCACGACTCCCACAATAGGCTCCTCTGGTGTAATCCTCTCCCACTGGTGGTTGAGATACCACCAAACATACCGATATGTCACTCTGGCATCCTCTAGACCCATCGCCCTCCTTGGATAGGGCACCCCACCTGCCATCATCCACGCCTCCCTCGTTGCCCTCACTGACAGTGTTGCTCCCCATGTCACCTCTTTGGTGAGCCGACGAAACATAGTCGGTGCTGCTGGAATATTCTGCATACGTCCAAACTTCCTCTCCACTCTGTCTAGTCGATGCGACTCCACTATGTGCGATTGACTCCCAATCAAAAGACATGTACATCTAAAGAGACCCTGATGTCTCTCCCCCTCGGCCCTCCATCCCCTAAACTGTCAATACATATATGGCTGCCATACCATGTTCTCCTCTTATAACTCATCAAACGCTCTCCTCCACTCATCCATCTCTCCCTGCGTCTCATACCGTAGGACACAACCCCTAGCTCCCCCGTACCCCCAAGCCACTAGCTCTCTCTTATCCAACTGTCCTCTCCTCACCACTATGGGTCTCATCACCATAATATGCTCCCAACCCCACACCTGTAATAGTGTCTTATGCGTCACGCTCTGCATCCCTCGATAGTAGATCACATGCATGTCTCGATATAACTGTGCCAATACACATGACCCCTAGGAAAAATGTCGCTCTTACCACTCGACAATATGTCGAATCACCTCCATATACCGTAAGCTGTAGAATCGTCTGCTCTGGTCTGGAAATAGTATCCCACTAATCAAACAACACAAATACAGTGGTAATGTTGGCAATCCCAAGGCCAAACATTTGTCTACATCTAACTGACCCCTCTGTATCGACAAATCATCCCACCCAAATAACACTAGGACGGTCTCATCCAACTGTGCTCCTTTGGACACCACCTCGCTCACTAACCACCCCGCTATGGGAAGCCTTAGAATCTACCATACATCCTCTAGTGTCATTGTCATCTCCCTTGTCAAAAGATGGAAGGTCGATGTCGCTGAACTCCATCTCTCTATCAATGTTGTCAGCATCGCCCGATGCGCTCTCATCACTGGAAACTGCACTAAGTGCAGTAACCTCGTCTGCCCCAATGCTGCATGGTTCGCCCTAGTCATGGCCTCTATGGTCGCCGCCAGTGCCTTCGGCCTTCGCTCATGTGTCTGTAATCAACCAAAACTCTGCAATCATAACACTCACCTTGTTAATCTCTTTTTTGGCCCCGAGACTTCCTCTTTCTTGCATTTTTCTCTCTTCTTTCTCTCTCCTCACCCCCTAGCCTCTCCCCCACCACCCCCATCCGGAATGGATCCACCTCGGTCACGGGGTAGACCCATCCTAGACCCATCCTCTCCGACGGGATGGACACGTCCCGTGCTGGGTGGACCCACCCTTGACGGCGAGGCGTACCCACTAATAGTCGGGCGGCGACGCTGCCACTAGCCGTGAGGTGGCACCCTGCACTGAGGGGCGGATCCACCCTCGGCCCGGCAGCAGGGACACCTCCAGGTGGCCACCCGCGTTGAGGGGCGGCCCTGCCCCTCACCGAGGCAAATCCGCCCGGCACTTGGGTGGACCTGCACCGCGTCGGGGTGGCGCCAGGGCGGACCCGCCCTCCTACAATGGGGCAAATTCACACCTCTGCGGACCTCCAACATAAATTTTCTCTCCCCCACTTTCAACCATCTTTTTACCTATTTTTCTCGTCTACCCATTTTTCTTCTCTAACTTTCCCACAAAACCCGTTTCTTACATTTTACAAAACAACATTTAAAATGCATTTAAATTACCAAAACAATGCATAG
>CM021110.1:434790054-434848343 GCA_007115665.2 Sequoiadendron giganteum | reverse complement strand
ACCTAACTCTATATTCTCATTCCCACAGAGATGACAAATGTAAAAACAGTTGAACCGATATAATGATAATTCATACTGATTCTCTACTTATTTTACAAGGCGACAACTACCTTCTAAGATATACAACGAATAGAGATTTAGGTTGCTTTTAACCAAAAAGAAAAGAAAGGTGTTGCTTTTAACTTGAAAGCTTTTAAAGGTATACCAACATCAAACCATAAATCAAAGCACAAAGACTCGAATCACTTTCAAAACTAATAAATTTTCTCAACTGAACTCAAACCATTGCCATAAACATTCATTCAAAGATAAACATCCGATAGCAATGCAATATATTAGACATCCATAACATCAACATAGATAACCATTCACAACATATTCAGTATAAACAAAATAAATCCATACACCACAATGCAAAGATTATGCTTGCATGAACTTCACCATATGAGTTTCTATATTGAAAGATAACTGCAAAAAACTTGAAAGCATAAAAGAGTTTGTTCTAATGAGAAAAATCAAAGTTTTTCCCAAAAGATCCTAACTGCATCGACCAAGCCCATATTTAAAGCTTAAACCAATTGTCTTCGGTAACGGTTTCTTGAAAACAATCGCACCCAATAATTAAAATAGTCTTTAACTTAAAAGAGCCAAAATTAAAAAAAGTATCATGAAATTCTAAAAATAACTATAAATCATTTCTTTCTGCTTCATCTCCTTCATCTTCCAAAACTTCAACCACTTCTTGTTCCAACAAATTTCTTGTATCCTCATCCTAGACCTCTAATCTCGATATCTGGTGACAATTGCAAATATATCCTTACTCCTTGGCATTGTAGTAATTTGTAACCTAGTTCTCCATTTGGCCAAAGCAATGTCAGACTTGACCAATATCACAGATCTTCTATATTCTCCATATTTATAAGAATTTAGGTGGATCTGCAATCTATCGAGCTTCGAGAAGGATTCCCATGTTATCGTGGCAGAATTAGCTATTTCCTTATTGAATGTCTCCCTAAATTTTAGAGAGACCTCCTTCATGTCTAGAATCCTTTCATCAAACTCATCAGTAATTTCCACCTCTAGATTACGACAACTCTCCTTAATTTCCACTAACATTTTGAAATACTATTCCAGTGTTTTATTAATTTCTTTCACTAGATTATCATACATATTCAATTTCCACTCTAATGAATCAGACCAGGAAGGGTCTAGCTCCTTAGGATCATTCACAATTGGCTCACCAATTAATGTTGCCTGATCCATACAAATCAATTCTTTCATTTCCTGAGAGAGCAAATAGAGAGTGGTTTGATCTTTCCTGACTTGCTGAAGTTTTGTCACTAACTCCTTCCTCTTGTTAGCAACTCAAGTGTAAAAGAGCACAGATTTATTAAGAAATAAGATAGCCTCCTAAGACATCTTATCAATCCACTCACTGGCTACTCTAGACTAGCTCAAATTCTTTTTAATTTTCTACATGGTAAGCACATCAATACCCTCTACCTGAGAACTTGAGGCTTCATCGGGTGCAGGAGAAGTGACCATGGAAGAAATGAAGTTACTCAAAGTAAGGACTTGAGATTGCAGTTTTACATTTTCCTTTCTCTCTTCTTTCACTCTTTTAATCAAGGAATTGAATGAATAATTGGCATGGTATACATCACCTTCAAGTGTTGGAGGCCCCATATCAACATGTGTGATCTTGTAGTCTACCTCTATTATTTCATTTTTACCTAAATCCTTCATAGGATCATCAATTTCTAACACTTGATTTTCAGAGGTAGCACCAGTCACCATCCTTGACATCCTCCTGGATTTCTTAGGTCTTGAAGAACCCGAAAGAAACTTTGCAACCGTATCCACTCCAACTATCATTGTAGGAGTATACTTTCTATTCTTCTCTACTGCCTTCTTCAGCCATCTTGGGGAGGCTGCTACCAAACCAAAATCTTTATTTCCACTGGTAGTCTCTTTAGGGTCACCGGGGGTAATGGGTGAATTCTCAACCAGAGAAGTGGATACTTCAAACAAAGGAGGGAAGGTATTATCTTCAGAAATCTATTGAAAGATATCCTCAGAGTCTACAGGCATAGGTTTCACTTGACTAGTCTTTTTCTTAGGGGTTGGAGAGGGCACATTGTCTTGTTCACAGAACAACTTCAACTTAGTTGTTTCTTCTAGCCTCTCACCATCACCTCCTGACTGTGAATTTACACTAGAAGACCTAGCAGTCGGTCTCCCTGATGATACACTCACACCAGATGGTTGTGTAGACCCTGTTCATTCCTCTGTGATGACCTAGGCTCCTGAGCAGGGCTGACAACTTGCTGTCATTTCCCATCCAACCAGTCCTAAGTTCTTTTAAGCACTGGAGCAGCATGCACTCTCATATCTAAAACTTCATTTTTGTTCCAATCAACCTTAGGGTGAGATTTATTAGGCAATTTTTCATAATCGGGATCCATGACCACCAAATCCTCAATTATATTTTCAAGAATTTGAAATGAAAGACCAAAGGCTTATATCTACTTTAAATTTAACCTCATATAATCCCTTCTTAGTAATTCATTCTCATCGATATAGTCTTCCCAGAAATCCTCAATAAACGGTTGGTGCTGATATGAACTCCTTCCATACAGATTATGCTTCACAAAACCCTTACTATCAAAACTAGCCCTCATATATAGATACTAGAGGTTATATTCTTTAAGGACTCCTTTAGCTCCCCTATCCACCTAGTTAGTTTTGTACGTAAAAGAAGGGGTCGTCAATGGGAAGGTATACCCTTGTTTCCCCATGTTTGCATACTTAACATTAACTATGACCATTTGTTGATAGACTTCCAAAAATACCAGTAAATCTTCAGGATACCGAGGTAAATTCAATGCGGCTTTCTCAAAACCCCCTATTCTTAGATAGGAAAATTTATCAAATTGAACATAGAAACTCCCAAACTTTGATACAATAGAAAATGATTCAGGAGAAAAATGCATCTCTGGGTTTCCATCTAACTTCCTCATGACCTCCATTAAGAATGCATCATTAACACGACAAAAATCACCCATTCCAAATTGTTTAGTGAACTGTGGAAAGCATTTATACACAAGAATGTCTGAAGTTGGGGATCCTTGTGGCTCCAACCCAAGCCTAAAAGACCTATGACTAGCTACAATGTATATCAAGCAAGAACACATACGGAAAGTAGAAGTCTTATGGAAATTAATTAATTGCTCATTCAAATAGAAGCAAATAATTTCAGCCAAGTTAATAAAAATATCTTCATCATATATTGTCAGGATAAATTGACACATCCAATCTTCAAATGACTCAATTTATGCATTTCCAACAACATGGTGCAATAAAGCAATAACATTTGCAATTTCTTCTTCCAAATGCATTCTTTTAATTTTGGTCACTAGTTGTGACTTACCTCTCTTTTCTGACCTCAACCAGGTTTTGGCCATGGAGTTCTTACACCAGTCTTCATTTTCTTTGAAGAATTCACCTGCCACTAGAACAAACATGTCTTCCATAGGTTCCCTTTTTGGAATCCTCAATGCACGGGAAACAACTTCAGGAGAAATCTTTACAATTATAGTCTCGTATGCGGCTTTAATCTCGTATGTCTCTAGAATGTACCTTCTTGCACACACACCTATCAGGTCCACACTTAACACAACTTTTGGAAATCCTCTGGCATGAGCTATCCCGCTCTCCAACAACTTTACATCCACCTCAAACCTTTTGTCACTCTCTAGGCATGCCCATAATTCTTCCAACTTAAAAGGTCTGAGCTCAGTGTCCCTTATGTCGAGCCAACAATTTCCAATTCTGGACTGCACGAGCTCCCAGTACATAAAGAAACACGCATATACCTGGGGGAGTAGTTGTAGAAGAAGGAAATGCAGCTGAAAAACTTAGCAAAAATTCCACCACCTCAAGTTATGTCATCGACAAGACGTTTGTTTGGTGTTGCATTAATATGGCACTTTATTTTAATCCTCAGTAAAAGAAACCCAAAGATTTGTGCACTTTTTGAAAATTCTTGACAAGACATCTCTAGGTTGTACCTTACATGTCTTTAAATGAATAGGTAGCACTTCGAAACAAGCGGAATGAACACTATGTCACCTTGTCGCAGAACATTGGAACTTTAGAACCAAGGTCGAGAGTTGCGAGGCTATGAAAAATTCTGACTCTCTGACTACACGGGGTAGACCACTACACCGACACACTTGACACTAAGAGAAGAGACCAAGTCAGACTATTGGGTGGTTAGGAAACTTACGAACCCCGTGACAAGGTTTGAGAACATTGGATGCCAACGACTTAGGTTAAAAAACTTAAAGAACCCGTGACAAGAGGTTAGAAACTTGGAGAATCCCGCGATGAATTTTAAAATGAGGACAAAGACTTCAGACTCGGACGAGATGAAGAATCTAAAGACCAAGGAAAATAAAATTTCAAAATTGCATAGTACATGATATACCCACAGGTAACATTGGCTCTAAATGGGGACAAGGATTGACAGGATACAGAGAATCCAGAAAACCATGGCACGAAGCCTTATTCATTGGGCAAACAGATTCAAAACCAGAAAAACCAAAACCCAAACAAAACAAGTAGGAAACTATGTACAAGGACAAACACAACGACATAATTACGCAAGAAGTTTTAGATCTTGCCCATTGTAGGCAAGAGGTAGAACAGTGCCATAAGGATAAGCCAATCAAAAAGCATGATCACCAACAACTTGTTTGATCTGGAAAGGCCCTCTCTAGAGGGAATCAAATTTCTTATGTGCTCCTTTTGGTTCCCTTCTTCTATCCCAAAGAAGAACTAAATCACCAACTGAAAAATCCTCTTTGTCTAGCCATTTTATCAAAAACTCTCTTTACCATCTATTGATGCTTGGTAATCTTATCCACTACTAGCTCTCTTTTCTCTTCCAACTTTTTCAGTTAAATAATTTGTTTCTCCAGTGTAGTCTGAAATTGACCACCTTCTATAGCTTTCTACAGATTAAGTGTTGAAATCTCCAAGGGTGTTGGTAAAGTAATATCAATGCCATATACTAACTGAAAGTGGGACATTCCAATAGATCTTTTGCAAGTTACTCTATCAGCCCACAAAGCGTCATTTAACTTTTTGTGCCATCCCCTTTGATTCTCATCCACCAGCTTCTTGATAATGGAAATTGGATTTTTATTGATAGACTCAGCTTTCCCATTTCCTTGCAGGTAATAATCAAATGAATGAGCAAGGTTGATACCATATTCATAAGAGAAAAGAGTAATCTCAGCAAATGAGAATGAGCTAGAATTATCAGTGACAATTTTCTCGGGCATCCCAAACCTCACCAAAATGTTTTCTTTCAGAAGATTACATACAACTTATGTGGTAGTATGCTTCACTGGAATAGCTTCAACCCATTTGGTAAAATTGTCTATAACAATCAAGATATGTGTATGCCCTGCACTAGAACTTGGATTAATTGGACCAATGAAATCCAAGCCCCATTGTTGAAAAGGCTCATCTATCACCACAGGCTTCAAAGGTAAAGCAACAAGTTGTTGCCTACCAGTGAATTTGAAACACTTCTCACATTTTGATACCCGCTCATAAGCATATTTAAACATACCTGGCCAGTAAAATCTATGATGCGGGATCTTGAAAGTTGTTATAGAGGCCGAAAAATGTCCATCACATGCTTCACTGTGAAAAGCTTCTAATAACCTTTTATGTTGCTCTTTGTCAACAAATCTCAAGAAGGTCTCCTCCACACCTTTCTTATACAAATTTCCTTGCCAAAGAACATACATATTAGCTTTAAGTCTTAAATTCCTGTCTTCCCTGGATGACAAATGTGATGGGAAATCACCATAAGTTAGAAAATAAGAGACATCGGAAAACCATTCATCAATTGTACTTGTAAATAGCACCAATGGCAACTTCTCCTCTTCAACAGATTTACTCTCAGCAATCATTTTAGCCAAACCCTTTCCCCTAACCAGATTAGTGGGTTTAATATCCAAATCATATTCTTGAACCTTGGCTACCCAGGATCCTCTCTTATTGCATCCAATGTCTTGTTGAGTGAGTATGCTCTTCACAACAGTTTCAAGAACAAAGACAGTTGTATGAGAATGAAGGATATAGAACCTGAAACTCTTAAGTTCCTTCACAACAGTGTATGCATGTTTCTCAAGTGGAGAGTATTTAAGTTCATACTTCTTCAGAGGAGTGCTCATAAAAGAGATGGGAGCTTCAATACCTTGTTCATTTTTTTGCAGTAAGATGGTTGACAGAGTATGCTCGGAGGCATAGCTATATATGATGAAAACCTTAGCCAAGTCAGGATGAACTAAGGTAGGATCATTTGCAATTGCAATTTTAATATCTTCAAAATACTACTTTCCTTCACTGCTCCATTTAAACACAGGATGATTCTTCATCATATCAGAAATAGGCTTTGTTAGCTTAGCAAAATCAGGTACAAACCTTCTTAGAAAATTCACCTAACCAAAGAAAGACCTAGTACCATCCTTGTTGGTGGGTAATCTTAGTTACATAATTTCCTTTACTCTCACAGGATCCGCTTTAATCTCGTCTTTTGAAATAATATGTCCTAAGAGTTTTCCCTTTGTCATAACAAAAATTGATTTCTTAGGGTTCAAGGAAATTCCCTCTTCTTTGCAGCATTGTAGTATCACCTCTAAATCATGCAGGTGATTAGATCTCTTCTTAAAGAACACTGTTAGATCATCCAGATAAATCACAATGATTTTATTCCTCAAATCCCCAAATGATAAATCCATTTCCCTTTGAAAGGTCACTCTTGCATTTATGAGACCAAAAGGGATTCTACTATATGCAAAAACACCAACAGGGGTAGTGAAAGCAGTTTTATGTTGATCCTCTGGGGCAACCTCTACCTGATTATAACAAAAAAAACCATCAAGCATAGACATCATTTCGGAACCAGCAATAGTTTGCAAGACATGATCCATCACAGGTAATGGATAATTATCCTTTAAAGATGCCTGATTTAAGTTCCTGAAATAGACACATATCCTTATTTCTCCATTTTTCTTCCTCATAGGAACTATATTGGCTACCCATGTGGAATGATGGATAGGATAAATAATCTTCACCTTTAGCATCTTATCAATTTCAATGAAAATAGCCTCTGCAACCTTGGGATTATAAGTCTGTTGCTTCTATCTATAAGGTGCAGAGCCATGATTCAATGGTATCTTATGTTGCAATTCTCCATTCCTGAACTTCTTTAAATCAGCATAGCACCATGCAAAAACATCTATGTAATTAATCAACAAAGAGATCAACTTCTCTCTCTCTTGAGTGAAACAACATTTACCAATGCAGACAATTTTGGGGTCATCTTCAGTACCAATATTAACCCTATCAAACTTAGTAGATGACTCAACAAAAGCCTCACTCTTTTGCTTCAAATATTGATCATGTATGTTGAATAAATCTTCAAGAGAGACTAAACCTTTAGGGATTTTATTCCCTTTCAATTGAATAATCTTCAGCTCCCCTCCACCTAAAGCACCAATTTCCCCTTCCAGGACTTCATTGCTTTTATCATTATTTCCTTTGAAGAAAATCTTAGCAAAGGATTCATCTTTCTCCAAAAATGCAATAATTTGTTGATCATTATTAAATACTTGTTAATGATTTACATTGTCAGGGACACTAGGTCGGTAGACAATCTCAATTTGGTATGATTTATGTTTAAAATCAGGATGTGGTAAAAGTAATTACGCTGAGATTGCTAGGGATTCGGCTCTAGTATTTTGATATCTTGGAACTGACTCTATAGAAAAGGCATCAAAATCTTCTATACAATCCCAAACCCTATTCCTATAGTGCTTAAGCTGGCCATTTTCACAGTGTAAACCTTCTTGACCTGCTTCACCACTAATTCAACATCTCCCATAGCTCTTAATTGCTTGATACCCTTTTCTTTAGCTACACTTAGACCAAGCAATAGGACTTCATACTTGGTCATGTTATTGGTATTAGAAAACTCCAGTTTGAAAGTAAAAGGGAACTTATAGCCATCTGGTGAAATTAAAACTACTCCTACACCTGATCCAACATTTTTACAGCTTCCATCAAATTCAAGTGTCCATAACTCATTGATTAAATCTAGGTTTACAAGGTTTGGGCTTCCTTCTTTATCAGAAGTACATATGTAAGTGTCTAACCCTATTTCAACAAATAAAATATCTGCCCTCAGATCACCATACTTTAGAACAATGAACTTGGCCTTGGGTTTAGGGTTTAGACGCATTTTCTTCCCATCCAATGGTATCAGGGCATGAGATCAATCCATTTTTATTTCCCCACCCAAATCTTTACAAAAGTTTCTACTCAAAAGCATCCCATAACTAGCTGGGATATCAGGAACTAGTATAGTTAATTTCAATCTCTTCTTGGGTAAAGCAGCTAAGGCTACTTGAGCATCTTTGATCTGGCCTATAATAGGGCATGGAGAGCCATCCATAGAATAACATTTTCCCTATGAAGATGTAAAAGATAAACCTAAGGCATTGGCTATTTGGGTAGGCATCACATTTTCTGAGGCTCTGGAATCAATAATGCAATTGCTTAACCTAAAACCAACAATGTACAATGACACATAGAAAGGTTCTAGTTTTGCAAAAGGATTCGGTTGGACTGAAATTTTCTCAACGAAATGAGTGCAGACTTGGTTTTCCACTAGGACTTCATACTTGGAGGACACTTGAGCATTGCATTGAGAGGGTAAAGGCTCTTGTTTAATGTATTTGACCAGTCTTTCTAACTCTGTGGGATTGAGCCTTAAATATTCAGCTTGGGAAATCTAATTTTTCATATTTTTGCATGACTCAACTATATCAAATCAACTAGCGACAAAAGAATCAAAAGAATGTGTAGGGGTTACCTCAATTGTTGTATTTTTAGACACATTCTGTTTTGGTTTCTTTTGCTTTGTCAAGATAAACTTGGGAGTTGACGATGAACTAGATGTTTCCCCTTTTGCATATTGTGCCCTGGTGAAGACGACACAATTTGGATCATTCACTCTTATATATACATCTTCTTTGGCCTATAAATCTGGTACATATTCAAAGAAATTCATGCCATAATATTGAGATGGATCAGGCTCTTCCACATATGGCTCTTGTGCACCTTCATTGGTTGACATCATTTGCATGAATCAAACCATTTCTAGACAGCTAGCCCCATCATGATCTGAAGTCAGGTGAAAATTGCAATGATTACTTTTTCTTGAAGATGAGACACATTCAATTGTTAGTCTTTGAAATAGGGCACCCAAATATAGTGCCTTGTTGGGAGCTCCTTGATAATTGTAATATCTCCTAGGGACATCTTGATAAGGTGTCTGTGAAGGACCCTTTGGCATCTGTCTCTTAAGATTATTTATATCATTATCCAATCTTTGTATAACCGGATCAATGGAATTTGTTGGCGAGGTTTTACCAGTCTGCAATTCTTTCTTCCATTTTCTTGCAAAAATCAAATCATCTGCTATGGATATAGCCAACTCCTGCGCAACATCCACATTAGCAGCTCCTTCTCTTTTGATAGTAAAGCTTACATCTGGTGGTAGGGTGTTGATAAACATTGCCTTCAATAATTCATTTCTTGGCCTCATGTTTGCAGAAATCCTATTGAACAATTTGTTGAACCTGGCTACAAACTCCCTCATTGGTTCATGAACTTCCTTCTTCATAGATCCCAACTGGGCAACTAGAACTTGATCCATTTTTGCAGTCTTAAATCTATTTTCAAATCTTGTTCTCAAGGTAGCTAACGAGCCTAGTTTTTGGTCCAATTTCGAGTAGAATCTATAGTTTATTTACTAAAGTTGACATGGAATTTGATATTAAATGTTTATATTTTTATAGAGTTTCCCTCAAACCATAGACATTGGGTTTAATTATATTTCTGCCAGTTTTAATGACATTAGCCTATTATGTGGACTATCTATATTAATTTTTCATGTGGTTAACGAATGTTCTTTAAGGTGGTTATAGATGTGCAATTATTATGCATACTAACATTGTCATGAAGACATACTTGAGGATATTAAATTGAGAAATGCAGCTGCCAACTGGTCATGCAAAGGAATCGTTTGAGGGTCAACTAAAGGATGATGGTAGGATATTCCCTATGTCAGTTGCATGTAACCGCCTTGCATTGGTCTTTCATGATGTTGAGAAGATGCGGGTGTTACTACAATGTTGAGTTTGTGTTTGGACATTCATGTCTGACCGGATTCCTTGCATGTGTAACCGCCCTTCTATTCTTTTCTTCATTTTCCCTAAATGGCATCCTCACAGTTAGTGGGAGTTAACTGACTTGTTTAGTTGATAGTATAAATAAGGTTTAGATCCTCCTTCTTCGGGGGTTGTTGAGTTATTGATATTGTATGATCTGATAATATACTAGCATTTCTAGATAATCTACTCTTTTGTATTTTCATTTCCCAATGAATAAGATGAAATTTTGAGTTGAGCATTTGAGTTTATATTAGTTTTAGAGGATACTCATCCAAGGGGGGCCACTTGGTGAGTAATCCATCATTTAGTTTAGCTAGATTAGTTATTAGTTTATGTTTAGTACTTAGTTAAGAATCTAGTACCGACTGTTCCTGCAAGCACTAGAATTTCATTTTGTGACTATTATTACATCCAAAGTGGATAGAGTAATTTCTTGTTTATTGCTCAGATTTTCATTCCTATCATGCATGCTCAACTTAGTTTAATTCTTGAGTGGTGTTCTACATTTACTTTGTTCCTTTCCATGCAATTTACTTTCAATATTGAATCTTTCTTAGTTGTAGAATGAAGATGACTACTTTGAATTCCTAGTGCACATACTGTGCTAACCCATTTCAAGTTCACGTCCCTGGGTTGAAAATTTAAATGCACCTTCATGATGGTTAAAATGGCTATTCAGATTAGATGTCTAATCTCTGAATCACGGTTGTAAAGGCTTAGTTATTAAATCATTGTAGGAGGCTGACATCTTTGGCGTCGTTGTTGAGGATGGTGTCAAACTAGGGAGTTCTTTGGAGTCATTGATAGTTTTTCCTATTGTAGTATCTCTAGAATTTGTTCTTAGTATTTAGAAGTTATGATCTACTATTCTTTCACCAATTCTTTGTGTGATTTGGTTGATGTTGAGTTGATATCGCATGCATAGAAGAAGAAGAGATGCTTATGGGAGATTCCTTCCTAATAATCTAGAACCATTTTAGCTAGTAGAGCTTCCAAATCTGCCCAGAAATGAAGAAGAAGAAGAGACACACCCCTTTGCTGATACATTTTCTGACTTAACCAATTCTGAAGTTTCCCTTGAAGATCAAAATCTAGTTGAAGAACCCTCTACTTTGGAACTTCATCAAGTAGGCATGGGTGATACCAATGGAAATAGGCCTAACAGGCAGAACCAACCAACTTTTCCTTTCCCTATTACTCATCAAAATGAAGTAGACAACCTCAAAAATATCCTTGCTTCAGTCCTTCCTAAGTTCTATGGACTTTTCATAGAAGATCCTGATACATTCTTGTTTGAGTTTGATATACTCTGCAGAAGTTATGACTTTACCACTAATGCCCACAGACTTAAGCTATTTCCTACCACTTTGAAAGAAGTTGCATTGAGATGGTTTATGAGCCTTGGCAGAGATACTGTGGAGACTTGGGAGGACATGAAGACAAAGTTCCTTGAGAAATACAAAGAGTATTGCAGGGGAAGTGATATGAGAGGAGATGACATTTTCAGAATGCAACAAAAGGAATATGAGAGCCTGGAGGATTTCATTTCAAGATTTATGTTTTGTCTGTAGAAATCTCCACACCATACACTCAATGAAGACTCACAAAAGCTATTTTTCTTAAGAGGAATTAATGAAATCTGCACTGGTGCCTTGGACCTGATGGTAGGAGGATATATCACTCAAGTTACTTGGGAGGATATCAAGAAGATATGCTAGAACTATTCTAGGGCAGCTTCAAAGAAAGGGAGAGCTTACGAATCCTCTATGGGTAAGTCATCCACCAATGGAATTTCAAGGATGGAGATTACTCACTTACTGGAAGATTTCAAGCAGGATATCATAATGATCTAGCTACTCAGCTAGATACACTTCAGGCCAAGAAGAAACAAGAGGAGGCAGAGGCAATGTTGGCATAATATTACCCTCATTGTAGACAAAATAAGAGGGACTGCAGATGCAATATGGTAGCTAACATTGATAGCAAGAAAATTCCACCTGAGTTCAAACCAATTCAAACTAAGGAAGATCAAGTCTACTTTGTTGCATAGAGAAGGCCATGGGCTCCAAGACAAGGTATGCCACCAAATCCACTATCTTTTGTTGGGTCACATTTTAATTCTTATTCATCTGGTAACTAGTGGCAGCCCTCATATCCATCCAACTATGGAGGATATCCACCATAGCCTTGGGGCAACCCTCCAAATGCTTGGCCCATTTATCAAAATTCTTCATCTCAGTGGTAGCAACCTCAGGGGAATTGGCAACAGTTTCAAGGACCTTGGCAGCCACCTCCAGAAAACTAGCAACAAACATCTCAATGGAGAGGTGGACAACAATGGACAAACTAGACAACTAGTTACATGCAGCCACCTTCTTAGCCCCAACAGTCTACTATAATGCTTCCTCCTACTAATCCTAGCTCAAATGCACCTAAACCCACTTAGTTACCAGCTCAACCCACACCTAACCTAAATAATAAACCACAAAAACTTGTATACTCTGCTTATCCAAATCAAATCTTTGTATATGTTGTGAGTTTAAGTGAAATACATTTACATTCAAGAACTACTTTTCCAGCCCCTTCCACACCCATCATCACTGAGCTTCCTATGGAAGAAGAACCTTTGGATGTTCCCATTCAGCCTAATGCACCTAAAAACCCTGAACAAGTCCCAGTCAAGCAAACTGAACCTGAACCACCATTTCCTTAGAGATGGGAAGTTTTCAAACAAAAGGAAGATAAGGAGGACACCACTTTTGACATTCTAGACCAGCTGAAGCATATATGTGTCTAGATACCCCTATACCAGGCCATAAAATATGTTCCTATATATGGAAAAGCAATCAAAGAAGCATGCCTCAAAAAGTCGGGCAAGAAAAAGAAGACCCAACTACAATTCATGTAGTGGGAAAAGTGGCTCACATCATGCTTAGAAAAGTAACTATCCCCAAGTACAATGATCTAGGTAGTCTTGTGGTTGAATTTATTATAAATGGGATACACATAAAGAATGTTTTGATTGACTTGGGTGTAGCAATAAATGTGATGACTAAAGACATCTTGCGGTAACTAAACATTGTAAGTATGAGATCCACTCCTATTGTCATGCAGCTTGCTGATAGTTCCACTGTTAAGCTTGGTGGCATAGTAAAGGACCTTGTGGTGATTCTAGACTCTTGAGAGTATCCAATTGACTTCATGGTTCTTTCTCCTAAAGCTACACTAGGTGGGTATCCTATTATCTTGAAAGGCCATGGTTAGCAACAACAGACACTTATATTGGATGTCGGTAAGGTGACATGACCATTTCTGATGGTAGGAACATCAAAAATCTTATTCTTTATCCTCCTGCTCAACCATCCCATGATGAGGATAATCATGTATGGCCACATGTAGGTGAAGAGGTTGAGGAAGTTAACTCTGTGGCGTAGCTTATGATGTTAGGTAGAAGTCATCTCCTGCGGCTTCAAGATGAAGATGAATTGTTATCTAATATAATTCAAAACCATTGTGAGGTAGAGGAGGTACTACCTTCTCATGCATCTAGTTCTACTAATCCTGTGAAGACACTTCTACCTACTCTGCCTGATCTTCTTGCAACCACTATTTCTATAGACAAACTTCTTGCAGCCACTCTTCCTGTAGACAAACTTCCTACAACAACAAGTATGTTCCACACAATACTTCCATATGAACTTAAGGTACCATGTATTAATGAAACAACTATGATAGAGTTAATTACACAAGTACAGGTGTCTCGAAGGAAAATATTTGAATATTAACAGCAAACTGGGAGAAGAACAACAGTTGGCATTGGAAAATTTGCTGAAGGCCCGCCAAAATGCATTTGTATGGGATTATCATGATATGAAAGGACTAGACCCTAAGCTTTGCACCCATAATATATATATCATATATGATTGTCAACCAATAAGGTAGCCATAGAGAAGAATCAACCCTGCATTGAGAGAAATTGTCAAAACAGAGTTGCAAAAGTTGCTAGATGCAGGATTTATCTATCCCATTTCAGACAGCCAATGGATGTCTCCATTAGTGATTGTGCCCAAGAAGGGAGGAAAATGGTGAGTTTGTGTTGACTACAGGGAACTCAATGCTGCTACTAAGAAAGACCATTTTTCTTTGCCTTTTGTAGATCAAGTCCTGGACTCACTTGCAGGAAAATAATACTTTTCTTTTCTAGATGGATTTAGTGGCTACAATCAAATCCAAATTGCACCTAAGGACCAGGAGAAGACAACCTTCACATGTCCATGGGGGACATATTCCTATTCAGTACTTCCCTTTGGTTTATATAATGCACCTGCAACTTTTCAGAGAGCAGTCATCAACATATTTTCAGACATCTCCCTTGACTGGATGGAAATCTATATGGATGACTTCACCACCTGTGGTGCTGATTTTGATGAAACATTGGAAAATCTGAGAAAATTCCTACATAGATATAAAGACCAAAATCTATATTTAAACAGTGAGAAGTGCTTCATGATGATGCAAGAAGGTGTAGTTCTTGGCCACTACATTTCCCACCAAGGAATTCAAGTAGATCCTACAAAAATTAAGGTAATTACTAATCTGCCTACACCTGCAAAACAAAAGGATGTTAGGAGTTTCTTGGGACATGCAGGATATTACAGGCATGCTCCTCTACTTAAGGACCTGATTGGGAGATTCCTTTTCATATCCATACTGATGCATCAGACTATTCTATAAGAGCAGTCTTAGGAAAGAAAGAATGAGCCATTAAAAATGTCATTTATTTTGTAAGCAAAAACTTACAAGGAGCTGAATTCAATTCTACAGTAACAGAAAAAGAAATGATGGTAGTGATCTACGCCCTGAAAAAATTCAGGCACTACATAATAGGCTACCAGATCTTTGTGCACACCAATCATGCATCCATTAGATATCTCATGAATAAACCCCTGATCTCGAGAAGGTTAGCCAAATGGTTGTTGTTGATGCAGGAGTTTGACATAACCATTGTGGACAAACCAGGGAAGGCCAATGTTGTTGCAGATTTTCTTTCAAGACTAGCCACATCAAAATACAATCAAGCCATAGATGACTCCTTTCCTGATGAACATCTACTTTCCATTAGTGTGCACACACCTTGGTATGCTGACATAGCTAATTACCTAGTGACAGGGAGAGTTCCTCCTCACTTCTCTCCAAAAGAGAGAAGAGTGCTCATTGAAAAATCTTTTCCTTTTTCATAGATTGCTAGATGTTTGTTTTATACTGGACCAGATCATGTTATGAGAAGATGTGTTAGGGAAGATGAGACATATGAAATTTTGCATGCATGTCATGATGAACCCTGTGGAGGGAATTTTCTAGCCAAAAGGACAGCAATGAAGATTTTGAACACAAGATACTATTGGCCTACACTCCACAAGGATGTAGGAAGATATACAAGGAAATGTGATAGGTGCCAAAGAATGGGCCGACCAACCAAATCAAATGAGATGCCACTCTATCCCCAAGTAGTAGTCACTCCCTTTGACAAGTGGGGATTGGATTTTTTGGGACCCATTGATCCCCCATCAAATGGTAACTCTTATATCTTGGTATGCACTGGTTATGTAACTAAGTGGGTAGAAGTCAAGGCCATGAAGCATGCAAGAGATAATGAGGTTGCAAAATTTCTTTATGAAGAAATTTTCACATGATATGGAGTCCCAAGAGAAATAGTAACTGATCAAGGACCTCAATTTACCTCAACACTTGTTACAACACTAGTCAATGAATATAACATAAGGCACATAAAGTATACTCTTTATCACCCTCAAGCCAATGGACAAGTTGAGGTGACTAGCAAATAAATTGAAGCCATTCTAGCAAAAATAGTGGCTATTCACATAAAGGATTGGGAAAATAGATTATCAGAAGCAGTTTGGGCCTACAGAACCACCTAGAAAACAACTACAGGCTTCACTCCATTTGAGCTATTATATGGGAAGACAACTATGATGCCCATTGAATTCAAGCACAAGACTCTCAGAACTATAGTAGACTTAGGGATGGATATTTTTGATGCACAAAAAAAAAAAATCATGCAATTGAACGCTTTAGATGAGATGAGGAAGGCAACCTTGCACCACACTGAGGTCATGCAGAATCAAAGAATCAAATGGCATGAAAAATTTATCAAAGAGAAAAAAATCTAGCCAGGTGACTAGGCATTGCTTTATGACTCACGATATCAAGACAATGTAGGAAAATTGCAGATAAGGTGGCTAGGACCATATGAAGTTACTGAGGTCTTTCCCAATGGAGTTGTTCAATTCACCACCATTGACCCTATTAGATTCAAATAACTAGTCAATGGTCATCATCAAATTGTATCACAAGCCAGCTTCCAAAGAAGATTTCCTGCAGCAATTCATCCAACATGCAGCACCCAAGCTTCCTGTAGCCGAAGGAGGTGGACCTAGTGTCCCTCCTTCTAGATAATTAAGGTACGCACTTATCATAATAAAGACTTCTACTTTTGTAGAAGTCCATTTCTTCACCCATCCGCCCATCTGCCCTGTTGGAAAAATAAGGATAGACAACTGAGAGGGGGGGTGAATCAGTTGTTACCAAAATCAAACTTATTCAACATTAATCAATCTTAAATCTCAGATCTGATAATTAACAGTGCAAACAGAAATCAATAACACATTAGAGACACGTGAACACCAATATTTTATACGTGGAAACCCTATTAGGGGAAAAACCATGGTGGATGTTAGTCCGCAATATTATACCCTGTTAGAAGTATAATGAATAATGAAAAAGGAATGCACTTGCATTCAGGCACACTGCTCAGAGGAAGGCTCATTGCCTTACATACAATAATCAGATTAAATCCATCTGATGAGTTTGAACTGAGAAATTAGCTTCTACAAAAGCCTGATTACAGTTTCGGTTAGGCACACAAAAACTTCTACACACCATTTCACACTCTGCTCAATCTCTTTCACACTCTGCTTTGCTCCTGAATTATTTGACCTTTATTCGCACATGTACATCACTTTCACACACCGAGCATACCTTGAGCACACTTCAAAATGAGTAAAACAATCACTCTTATATATCTGCCACATGGATTTACATCAACTATTCAGTTGGCCACAAATAAAGAATAAATTGCAACTGTCGGCCTCAATACATGAATAAATTTTAGTGGCACCAACACAAGTCGGTCACAACATGGTGAGGACCCAAAAAAACACCTTCGAACATGCCAAACAAAAAAATATTAATCCTCATGGATCTGTAACACGCTACCACCATCATGTCGGCCAAGAACATGAAAACTCAAGCACACATCAGAAAAATCTCGATCATGAACACTCTGATCAATGCAGATGTATAGAACTGATAGATCACGATCTAGACTCATCAATGAACATCGCATGAACATGGGCAACAACTAAAATTACCAATATTTCATCCTCTTCATCCAAGAACACCTGCTATAGTAACATAATGATTGTAGGAACATAGAATTTCATAACTTTCTCAAATCTTGATGTGTACCACTGAAACTTTCAGACAACATAATAGATAGATTGAGCAACAAACCCTTTAGTGCACACCACCTGATTATCAACTTACAACACTTACCACCACTCTAACCTTCTCAGCTTCACTTGTTGTCTACAGTATTTTTTTTTACAATTTTCTCAATCTCCTCGATATATATAGCCTTAAGCATCACCAATGCTAATAGAAATCAATGACAACAACATATCAGCAATACAACCACAACATCCAAAACGCCCATCTGTTGCCACCTTTCTCTCTCTTCCATCACTTCATTCTACCTCACATCATTCCACTTCATCATCATTAATTGCTTAATTTATTTCCTAAAAAGGTGAACGATACTTTCTCCATGATATTTGCAATGTATCATCCACACATTCAAGTATGTGTGCATTAATTTCTCTCTTAATTATCTTTTTAGTGCATTTATTTAATCATTGTACGTTAGTATGGATGTTCACATAATTTTCATACCTCCCTATCAAATCACTACTCCCATCTCGCGTGTGTGGACACATGTCCAAATTTTGATTGGAGGGGAAAGGAAAGATGCAGGTACATTGCCCACATGTCATTCCATGCTTGTCTACGTCAGCAAATCTAGCTGAGCCAATTTAAAATTTGAAGTGAAGGACGGCTCACATATGTGATGTGACATTAATTTTCCACCGCCATTTCTTTTCATCATAACTCCCTTTTATTACCCCTTCTTTTTCATTATTGACCCCATCATAATCTTGAATTGCAAGTGGTAAAAGGTTAAAAAGAGAGGAGAATTCAATTGACATTGGTGCAGGAAAATTCAGCTAGCAAGTGTTGCAAAAAGGAATTTGTTTTCAAACAAGAATTACAGGAAGGGAATTTTGTAGAGTGGTAGTTGATTAAATAAAATGGGAGGCAGACTAATCTGAAATGAGCCCTTGGTTCATGATGCCTTATTGCAGGATGCACAGTGCTTGGCTAAATTTAGAAACTGTGGCTGGTTGGACTACTTCCTAAAGCTGGACGGTTTTGATGAAGGCATTGCACTAGAGTTCACCCGGACATTTTTTGAGGGAAAATCCATAGTAAAAGGGCTGGAGGTTGTGGCAACTGAGGAAAGAATCATAGAAGTTACAGGGTTACCTGTTGACGGCAAGCATTACCCTATTTCTAAAGATGTCAGGTCAGCTAGGGCCATATTCACAATACATGGTGACCCTCCAATTAGTATAGACAAATAGGGTGCCAAAAGAACCTCTTTGCCCAAGCCATGGAAGTAGGCACCCATCCACATTATCAGGTACATCACTTATGAAGGTCGATTGTCAAACCTACATTCAGTACATTTCAATCTTTTGAGTCACATGAGGCATGGGAGGAGGATGAATGTGCCCAACATCTTATACAACCTTCTCTCCATCATGGCGGATGAAACTCAAAAAGGTAGGGACAATTATGTTTCCCACCATTGTCTGATTAAATTGTTGGTTGAAAAATCTCTGCATGAAGTAGCACCTGAAATGACTTGGGAGGAATTCATAAATGTTGATCAATTTAGACCTAACCAACTACAATCTAGGGCTTTACCTCAACCACATAGGTCTAGCAGGAGATTAAGCATGGATGAAGTCACCCCTAGTGCTTCAATATTTGGAATTGGCTCTAGTATGAATCCTCCTACAATAGAAGGGACCATAGACATTAGTTCCTCTGAAACAGAGCACTCTGAAAAAGAAAGTTCTTCACCGGATTTGGATGATGATGTTCCACTTGAAACCCTAGTGAGAACTAGGGAACAAAAGAAGGAGACAGAGGCAACAAAAGGAAAATCCAAAACACATCCTATGCAAAGAGAGGTTCCAAGTCCTAAGAAGAGAAAGGTCGACACTATTCATCCTACATCCAAAGGAAAATGTGAGATCCCTCTTAAGAAATCAAAACCAATTATTGATATGCCTTCACGGGAAAATCCTAAGCATGGAGGGACATCACATAAGAGCAGAACAACCACAACGGAGCAGGAAAATGTCAAAGAAAAGAATGTATTCGAAGAGGCAGCAAAAGTGACCCTGGCGGATCTTGTTGCCCTTGCAGAGGAAGTTGAAATTCGAGAGCATGAAGAAAACCAGAAGTTCCTGCAGCAAGACCAAGAATTAGATCAGGAGTTCCTGCAACAACTACAAGAACAAGAAAAAGAGGCCCTATAGCAAGAAGTGGGAGAAGAAATTGTACATCCGCAACCTAAGCCAATTGGATAGCCTGAATCTATGCAAATGGTACTATATGGGGAGAAACCATCGACAAAAACCTTGGTAGGAATTCATAACCCTCCTAATTTTTCAGTACATATAGCAATTTTGAATTTATGGGGAGAGATACAAAGGAGGGAGGAAGAATGGAAAAAAAGAAAAGTAAATATTGAAAAAGGAAATTCAAAAGAGGGATGAAATTATTGAAGAAAAGAATGAGGAGATTGCCTCTCTAAAGGAGAGGGTGGACAACATTGCAACCCTGGTACCACATATTTTAGAATGCAGAACCCCTCCAAGGGTTTATGCTCTGCACCAGAAGGAAAAATATCTCTCTTTTAATTTGTCAAGAAATATCTTAGGTTTGAATCCCTCTATTGAGACTCGCACTGAATTTTTCAATGCTTATAGGATTGCCTCCCATGAAATGAAGAATTTGTTATGTGAATTTTATTTACATAATTTTGTTGTAACTCAAGACCAAGACTGGAACCCGCTGATGTATGTTGGAGATATCCAATTGAGAGCATTCATATATTGGGTGCAAAATGAGATTAGCTGGAGAGAGCAATATAACTCTTATAGGAAGAGGGAATCCAATATCCCCTTGGCCATTAGAGCTGAATCAAGAAACCCCAAGGATATTTATAGAGAATGAAATAAAATGCTTTTCAGGCCTAGTTATGGTAACAAAATTATGCCTTGGATTGAGGTAGTTTCAATGAATATGAGGTAAAGACAGCTGCAAAAGAGGACACCATGAAGGATATCTATCACAGAGATGGAACACTTTAATTGATGAACTGAAACAGGCTGAACCTCATTCCATCCAGAACTATGTTGCAACAATAAAAAGGATTGAAAGGTACATTCAGCTTGGGAGAACAAAGGGACAACAGTGGCTTCCCTTGACTTTTTAGCCACCTATCCTCATGTGGCCTATGCCAAATTTTAGATTCTACCGCAATGACATTGATGAAGAAAATAAAAGATGGAGAAGACTTGACAGATTGAGAGGATTCTACTAGGACCCTAATTCGCGCTTAGCAGACACTGATATTGGACAATTATTAGTTGCAAATTTTAGAGCTTTGACTAGACAAAAAAACAACTCTTCCCCTACTGGAGGACCAACAAAACGTTAGGTTAGGGGGAGTGATGAGCCTAGTTTTTGGTCCAACTTCAAGTAGAATCTATAGTTTATTTTCTAAAGTTGACATGGACTTTGATATTAAATGTTGATATTTTTATAGAGTTTCTCTCAAACCATAGACAGTGGGTTTAATTCTATTTCTGCTAGTTTTAATGACATTAGCCTATTATGTGGACTATCTATATTAATTTTGCATGTGGTTAATTAATTTTTTTAAGGTGGTTATAGATGTGCAATTATTATGCGTACTAACATTGCCATGAAGACATACTTGAGGATACTAAATTGAGAAATGCAACTGCCAACTAGTCATGTAGAGGAATCATTTGAGGGTCAACTAAAGGATGACGGCAGGATATTCCCCATGTCAACCACATGTAACCACCTTGTATTGGTCTTTCATGATGTTGATCAGATGCGGGTGTTACCGTAGTGTTGAGTCTGTGTTTGGACATGCATGTCTGGCCGGATTTCCTGCATGTGTAACCGCCCTTCTATTCTTTTCTTCATTTTCCCTAAATGGCATCCTCTCAGTTAGTGGGATTCGACTGCCTTATTTAGTTGATAGTATAAATAAAGTTCATATCCTCCTTCTTCAGGGTTGCTAAGTTATTGATGTTGTACGATCTGATAATTAACTAGCATTTCCAGACAAGCTACTCTTTTGTATTTGCATTTCCCAATGAATAAGATGAAATTTTGAGTTGAGCATTTGAGTTTATATTAGTTTTAGAGGATACTCATCCAAGGGGGCCCACTTGGTGAGTAATCCATCCTTTAGTCTAGCTAGATTAGTTATTAGTTTATGTTTAGTACTTAGTTAAGAATTTGGCACTAACTGTTCCTGCAGTCACTAGAATTCCATTTTGTGACTGTTCCTATAGCCAAAGTGGATAGAGTAATTTCCTATTTGTTGCTCAGATTTTCATTCCTGTCATGCATGTTCAGCTTAGTTTAATTGTTGAGTGATGTTCAGCATTTTCTTTGTTCCTTTCCATGCAATTTACTTTCAATATTGAATCTTTCTTAGTTGTAGAATGAAGATGACTACTTTGAATTCCTAGTGCACATACTGTGTTGACCCATTTCAAGTTCACGTCCCTGGGTTGAAAATTTAAATGCACCTTCATGATGGTTAAAATAACTATTTAGGTTAGATGTCCAATCTTTGAATCACGGTTGTAAAGGATTAGTTATTAAATCATTGTAGGAGGCTGACAGTAGCCCAATTATTAATAGAGCCATTCAGAAGGGAATAAAACCAATATAAGGCAGCACTGGTTAGAGATTCTACAAAAAGTCTCATGGAAACATCTTCATGTTGCAGGACGAGGATAGAGGAAGCAGCGAAGAAAGATTGCATGTGTTCATCAGGAGAAACCTTCCCATACCCACTGAATTTTGGTATAATTTTACTTGAACCCTTCAGAAAATCATGCAACAAAGCTCCAACTCCAAAGGTAATGGGACCTATTACAGCTCCTCAAAGAACAAGTTGAGGTTGAGCCATCACAACAGGATTATAAAGAGGAAAATTTATTTACAAAGTAAGGACTGTGTCGTGTAAGAGAAGAGCTTTACAAGACGTATTAGAAACCCCAGGGGAACTAGCTCTAGGTGTGGGAGAGGGTGCACTACTAGTAGATTTAACCTTTCGATTAGGTGGAAGAGATCAGAAACCTACCGCTTCTAGTAACTCAAAATCTTTATCAGCAATCCCTTTGTTTCTATCTCCCCTTGTGTTTATTTTAGATGCCAGAGTTTAAGAAATAGAAATAAATTATAGAGTTGCCAACTCCCACTTGTTAACGGTTTCATGGAAGATTTTTTCTATTGTTCAACTAGTTTCTTTGATTCACAAACTGATTTCTAGGCTGATTATTTGGAACTTGCACTATAGGAACTCTAACCCCTCTGGCTACATGTGCAATATTTTCTACAAAGATAATTTCTTGAGCATTCTCAAAATGCATAGCATTCTCTCTTATAATCTCACCAAGTTCTTCTTCTTCTTCTAACACTTTGTTAACTTGATGATACTGAAGGTTGGTTCTTCTATGTTGGCAAGCAAGTAGTCGAAGACCAGTAACTATATCTTCTTGATCTCCAATCAACCAGTCTACGTTGGGTTGGAGAACATGAGCATTACACCTTTGAAGAACCATAACTAACAACTATAAAGCAACTCATAATACAATTTTTTTCTTAGTTCTCCCCAACAGAGTCACCAAAAATCTGTTGGTTTATAGATTTTTCACCTAACTCTATATTCTCACACCCACGAAGATGACAAATGTAACAACAGTTGAACCGATATAATGATATTTCATACCGATTCTCTGCTTATTTTACAAGGTGGTAGCTACCTTCTAAGATATGCAATGAATAGAGATTCAGACTTATTTTAACCAGAAGGCAAAGAAAGGTGTTACTTTTAACCAGAAAGCTTTGAAAGGTATACCAACATCGAACCATAAATCAAAGCACAAAGACTCGAATCACTTTCAGAACTAATAAATTTTTTCAACTAAACTCAAACCATTTCCATAAAAATTCATTCAAAGATTAACATTTGATAGCAATGCAATCTATTAAACATCCATAACATCAACATAGATAACCATTGGCAACATATTCAGGATAAAAAGAATAAATCCATACACCACAACGTAAATATTATGCCTCCATGAACTTCACCATATGAGTTTCTATATTGAAAGATAACTACAAAAAACATGAAAGCATAAAATATTTTTTTCTAATGAGAAAAATTAAAGTTTTTCCCAAAATATCCTAACTGCATCGGCCAAGCCCATATTTAAAGCTTAAACCAATTGCCTTTGGTAACGGTTTCTTGAAAACAACTGCACACAATAATTAAAAGTCTTTAACTTAAAAGAGCCAAAATTAAAGAAAGTATCATGAAATGCTAAAAATAACTATGCATCATTTCTTTTCGCTTCATCTTCCAGAACTTCAACCGCTTCTTGTTCTAACAAATTTTCCTGTATCCTCATCCAAGACCTATAATCTCAATATCTGGTGACAATTGCAAATATATCCTTGCTCCTTGGCATTGTAGTAATCTGTAACCTAGTTCTCCATTTGGCCAAAGCAACGCCAAACTCGACCAATATCACAGATCTTCTATCTTCTCCATATTTATAAGAATTTAGGTGGATCTGCAATCTACCAAGCTTCAAGAAGGATCCCCATGTTACCATGGTAGGATCATCTATTTCCTTATTGAATGTCTCCCTAAATTTCAGAGAGACCTCCTTCATATCTAGAATCCTTTCATCAAACTCATCAATAATTTCCACCTCCAAATTATGACAACTCTCCTTAATTTCCACTAACATTTCAAAATATTGTTCCAGTGTTTTATTAATTTCCTTCACCAAATTATCATACATATTCAATTTCCACTCTAATGAATCAAACCAGGAAGGGTCTAGCTCCTTAGGATCATTCATGATTTGCTCACCAATTAATGTTTCCCGATCCATACAAATCAATTCTTTAATTTCTTGAGAGAGCACATAGAGACTGGTTTGATCTTTCCTGACTTGTTGAAGTTCTATCACTAACTCCTTCCTCTTGTTAGCAACTCGAGTGTAAAAGAGCACAGATTTACTAAGAAAGAAGATAGCCTCCTAAGACATCTTATCAATCCACTCACTGGCTGCTCTGGAGTAGCTCAAATTATTTTTAATTTGTTGCATGGTAAGCACACCAATACCCACTACCTGAGAACTTGAAGCTTCATCGGGTGCAGGAGGAGTGACCATGGAAGAAATGAAGTTACTCAAAGCAAGGACTTGAGATTGCAGTTTTACATTTTCCTTTCTCTATTCTTTCACTCTTTTAATCAAGGCATTGAATGAATAATTGGCATGGTATACATCACCTTCAAGTGTTGGAGGCCCCATATCAACATGTGTGATCTTGTAGTATGCCTCTATTATTTCATTTTCACCTAAATCCTTCATAGGATCAAGAATTTATAACACTTGATTTCCAGAGGTAGCATTAGTCACCATCCTTGACATCCTTTTGGATTTTTAGGTCTTGAAGAACCTTGAAGCAACTTTGAAACCATATCCACTCCAACTATCATTGTAGGATTATACTTTCTCTTTGTCTCTACTACCTTCTTTAGCCATCCTGGGGAGGCTGCTACCAAACAAGAATATTTATTTCCACTGGTAGTCTCTTTAGAGTCACCAGGGGTAATGGGTGAATTCTTGATTGAAGAAGCGGGTACTTCAAACAAAGGAGGGAAGGTATTATCTTCAGCAATCTACTGAAAGATAGCTTCAAAGTCTGCAGGCACAGGTTTCGCTTGACTAGTCTTTTTCTTAGGGGTTGGAGAGGGCACACTGTCTTGTTCATAGATTGACTTCAACTTAGTTGTTTCTTCTGGCCTCTCACCATCACCTCCTGACTGTGAATTTACACTAGAAGACCTAGTTGTCGGTCTCCTTAATGATACACTCACATTGGATGTTTGTGTTGACCCTTCTTCATTCCTCTATGATGACCAGGCTCCTGAACAGGGTCAGCAACTTGCCGCCATTTCCCATCCAACCAATCCTGAGTTCTTTTAAGCACTGGAGCAGCATGCACTCTCATATCTAAAACTTCATTTTGTTCCAATCAACCTTAGGGTGAGATTTATCAGGCAATTTTTCATATTTTAGATCCATGACCATCAAATCCTCAGTTACATTTTCAGGAATTTGAAATGAAAGACCAAAGGCTTGTATCTGCTTTACGTTTAACCTCATATAATCCCTTCTCAGGACTTCATTCTCATTGGTACAATCTTCCTATAAATCCTTAATAGACAGATGGTGTTGATATTAACTCCCTCCATACAAATTCTACTTCACAAAACCCTTACTATCAAAACTAGCACTCATAGACAGATATTGGAGGTTATATTATTTAAGGACTCCTTCAACTCCCTTGGCCACCTAGTTAGTTTTGCACATAAAAGAAGGGTTATCAATGGGAACACATACCATCATTTCCCCATGTTTGCATACTTAACATTAACTATGACCATTTGTTGACAAACTTCCAGAAATACCAGTAAATCTTCAGGATACCAAGGTAATTTCAATGGAGATTTCTCAAAACCCCCTATTCTCAAATAGGAAAATTTATCAAATTGAACATAGAAATTCCCAAACTTTGATACAAGAGAACCTGATTCAGGAGAAGAATGCATCTTTGGGTTTCCATCTAACTTCCTCACGGCCTCCATTAAGAATGCATCATTAACAGAACAAAAATCACCCATTCCAAATTGTTTAGTGAACTGTGGAAAGCGTTTATTCACAGGCATTTCTAAAGTCAGGGGTCCTTGTGGCTCCAACCCAAGCCAGAAAGACCTCTGACTAGCTACAATGTATATCAGGCAAGAACACATACGTATACGGAAAGTAGCAATCTTATGGAAATTAATTAATTGCTCATTCAAATGGAAGCAAATAATTTTAGCCCAGTTAATAAAAATATCTTCATCACAGTTTGTCAGGATAAACCGACACATCCAATCTTCAAATGACTTAATTTGTGCATTTCCAACAACGCGGTGCAATAAAGCAATAACATCTACAATTTCTTCTTTGAAATGCATTCTTTTAAGTTTGGTCAGCAGTTGCAACTTACCTTTCTTTTTCGACCTCAACCAGGTTTTGGTCATGGAGTTCTTACACCAGTATTCATTTTCTCTGAAGAATTCACCTACCACTACAACAGACATGTCTTCCACAGTTTCCCTTTACGGAATCCTCAACGCACGGGAAACACCTTCAGGAGAAATCATTGCAATTATAGTTTTGTTTGTGGCTTTAATCTCATGTGTCTCCATAATGTACCTTATTGCACACACTCCTATCAAGTCCACACTTAACACAACTTCTAGAAATCCTCCAACGTGAGTTAGATGGCTCTCCAATAGCTTTACATCCACCTTAGACCTTTCATCACTCTCCAAGAACGCTCAGAATTCTTCCAACTTAAAATGTCTGAGCTTAGTGTCCCTTATGTCGAGCCAATGATTTCCAATTTTGGACTACATGAGCTCCCAGCACATAAAGAAACACGCATGTACCTGGAGGAGTAGTTGCAGAAGAAGGAAATGCAGTTGAAAAGCTTAGAAAAAATTCGGCCACCTCAATTTATGTCATCGACAAGATGTGTGTTTGGTGTTGCATTAATATGGCACTTTATTTTAATCCTCAATAAAAGAAACCCAAAGATTTGTGCACTTTTTGAAAAATATTGACAAGAATTCTCTAGGTTGTACCATACACATCTTTAAATGAATAGACGATGCTTCTAAACAAGCGAAATGAACACTATGTTTCCCTATTGTGAAACATTGGAACTTTAGAACCAAGGACGGGGAGTTGTGAGGTTATGAAAACTTCTGACTCTCCGACTACACAGGGTAGACCATTACACTAACACACTTGACACTAAGAGAAGAGACCAAGTTAGACTATCGGGTAGTTAGGAAACTTACGAACCCCACGACAAGGTTTGAGAACATTGGACGCTAGTGACTTAGGTTGGAAAACTTAAAGAACCCGTGACAAGAGGTTAGAAACTTGGAGAATCCCTCGATGAATGTTAAAATGAGGAAAAAGACTTTAGACTCAGACGAGATGAAGAATCTAAAGACCAAGGAAAATAAAATTTAAAAATTACATAGTACATGATATACCCATCGGTAACAATATCCCAATCCAATAATCAAACTACGCAGCCCCTGTGCAGTTACGTAGGTAAGGCCATTTCTGATGAGCCCTCGAGGCATAGGTATTTCCCCCTAGGTCTTGTTCTCTTGGTCTAACCTTGGAAAACTCAAAACATTTAAAAATTTGAAAACCAAAATAGTTGTAAAACAACACACAAAACCCTAAACAACCTCAAATATGTTGAAAACTTGAAACATTTATAAAACTTCAAAATACCAAAATAGCCTCAAAACATTTCAAAAAGTCAAAAATATTGAAATATTTGAAAAATAAAATCACCCATCCCATCTCATTTTCACCCATAATAAACTTTCAAACATAATAAATTTATCTTTATCATCAACCTTTGGTAACACAAGCAGAAACAAGTATAACAATCAGTGAAACACAATCTTTAAAATGCAAAAATCTTAAGTCTTGATTATCACTTAAACATGTCGGTTAACATTCTTATTGAAATGAGCTTTAAAAATTTAGAAAACAAATCAACATCCAAACATGTCTTACAAATATATCTTTCTTACATTATACATCATTAGGTATCAACAAAAAAAAACAACACTCTTTGGCAAGAAGATATGAATAAAATTAACAATTTGTCCATTTTGATATTTTCTTATGGTTTATCTTATTGCTCCATTCCGATGATGTCTACCAAAATGATTTAGAGAGAAAGGAATGTGGCATTTATCATTGCTTTTGTTTGTTGTGTTTGTTCGATATTCTTGTAACACGACCTTGGCGAATACTTGCCTTGTGTGTACATCAATGGTCTCAAGTAAAACAACGACTAGGACATATTAGGTTCTTCATACCTTTTATGTATTAGTCTCCTTACTTCGATGGCTTCATTCTTTTACATGATCAAACAAGGCTTTTGTATGTCAGGTATGAATAGGAACACTCCTATCTTTTTGTGAGTCAAAGTCCATGCATTAGATAAAAAGTCACCCTAGTTCCTAATACCTTGGTGCATCGTGTCTATTTTCTATATCAACAATAAGGATTGATATGATGAAATTAAGCCTAGTCCTAAAATCAAGATCAAAATCATCACTATCTCATCACATATCCAATAAATTCTTGAATAACTATAGATGTGTTGGTATGTTGGTCAATATCATTCATTCTATTCTATCATCTCATTTTATCTTATTCTTACAACATCTAAATATCATGACATAATAAAAATAACATGCATCCACAAACTATCAGCATACATCCTGCATAATCATCGCATATCAAGAGAAAAGATAAAAAATAAATCATTCATAGCATTGCATACATATACACATGCATCCATATCATATCATGAGCATAATAAAAAGAAATAACCATCATCCATCATATAAGCATTTCATAACATATCATATACATTTGCATACATAACACATCCATAATGCATCCATAAGCATATATACATCACATAAGATCCTAAGCATGAAATAAGGCAACATAATAATATAAATTTTGCATCATAAATCGCTCATCTTATATATATCAAAAAAATGAATGTCATGATACATGTCAAGTGTGTGATATAACTCAAAAATATACAAGAGGATTTCATAAAATCCAATGAATGGATATACATCAGGTCTACATCAAAGAAATAGCTATACATAGCTATCCCCAGCTCCCCTGGTCCTCTCTATTAGGTCCTCTCGGTGGTATCTAATGTCCACCTAAGGGACTGCCCTATCCTCCTATCTGGCCCACTAATGGATCCCCCTTTGATCTGCTCAGAGCTATAACACTCTGTGAAAAATTAGGTTGTTGCCTATGAGAGGGAACCTTTGTGTAGTAAATAGTCCTATAATAGGATGCCTCAGCTACTACCTATGCATAAAGAGAGGCAGAAACCATCTAACCCTAAGCCTGAGTTGTGCTCTCCAACCACTGTCTGTGTCTAGTCTCCTGTACCAACTGTAACTCTACATGTTGTCTTTGTGTCCTCTCAGCGTCTCTCTCAAAACAAGTCTGGCCCTGCTCCTGCCTCAGGGTGTCTCTCAGTTGGGTCCTTTGATCTAGCTGCACCTGGAGCTGATATTTCTCCTAGTGAGCCTGATCTTGCTCAGCAATCCTCTATTGCTGCTCTTGAGTAGTTGCTTGTACCTATTGATCAAGAGCCCCAGGCACTACTGTTTGCCTAATGTTTCTATGGAACTAGAGGTAGTGAACCTAAAGGTGGCCCCTGTGGTATCTATCTTGACACCTATCCTAGAATGTGTCCTCAACCATCTTTTCCTTGCTCCTACTTGATCAATGAGTCTAATAGGTCTATGTTGTGGAAACCAAGTGTCATATCCTGGGGTAGTACTCGAATCATTCAGCCCACCTACGTATACCTAGGGAAGAGGTACCAACTAAGAAAAATCATCAATAGCAATCTAAGGTACCATTTGTGGTCCCCACTCTACAATCTCTCAAAATGTACAAGCATGCATAGCCCTATAGTCATCTGCTGGAGCATGCCAAGCAACTCGACCTAGTAGATATCTCTCAATAATGTAAATAGATTGACCCATGAGCCATCGAGTCTATCCAAAATAGCTCAAATGTGTAGCATCATCTTCCCAATCCTGTGCATGTATCCAAGGTATCCATGTGAAAATGGTCATGTCATCAATAACCCGTTGCCCTTTGGCTATGTCCCCTACACCTATGTGATGGAGGGTAGTCATGCCATCATACTGATATACTATTGAGTCCTCCTCATCTATGTCCCTAAATGCAACAACTAGTTTGAGCACTACAATGTGCTCCCATGCCCATATATGAAGCAGAGTAACCCCTGTGAATATGTCATGGTACAGGTGGGCTAAAATACAAGGACCTCGGGCATAAACGCAAACATCCTCCATGATTCTCTATGAAACAACACCCCATCCTAGGTTGAATAATCAAGATCTCTTGTCAAGAGACAAGACTCCCATAATGAGTTCTACAATAACTAAGGTGAGATCATTAGAAACACCAACGAAGCGTCATAGGTTGAAATTTTTCCACCCTCTAGAAAAAGGTCCTCTTCTCCCAGTACATGGAACATGGCCTCTAGGCTGAGATCTCCATCATATATCACGCGCTCCCTATGAATGGGTACCCAGAGGATCCTCCAAACATCCTCTAGGGTCATTATGGCCTTACCTGTTGGAAGGTGGAAGGAGGAAGTCTTTGAGTGCCAACACTCTATCAAAGCAGTCATCAGTGCTAAATGGGTCCTGATCTCGAGCATGAATGCAACGAGGTATAGTCCAACCACTCTTAGAAATAGAACATAAAGCTCCCCTCACCTAGCCATCCGCTCCAAAATCTATGGTCTCCTCTCTCAAGAGATATAGGATGGAAGATAGCCTGCACACATAATGTGCACAACGTTAATTTGCAGCAAATTTGGAAAAAAATCTAAGTCAAAATCCTTAGAATGCAAAAGTGAGCCTTTATTGCAAAGGTGTCACATTGTTGATCTTGCAAACACGTCACTATTTTGCAATAGCATCACCATCCTACAAAAGTGTTTCCCTAATGTAAATGCATTTCCATTTCAACGTTGTTGGTGCAAAAGCATCACTCTGAATGGCGTCGCTATCCTAGCAAACAAGTCATTGTATTTCATGCAAAAGCATTGAAAAAATCAAGCGCGTCGAAGAATTTCAAAACTCCCACACATTTGCAGAATTGTGATGCCTACTGTAAAGGCATTACCATATTTTGCAGAGGTGTTGTATTGGATTTTAGAAGCGTCACCCTAATAACCACACCTTTGTTTACCCTAATTTTAACCTACATTTGGCTATCTAGAAATGTGTGTAAAGCAAGTTTTTCAGGGTACATACTGGGGATCCTACATTGACTGGTCATTGGAACTCATGGAATCGATCCTCATGGTGTGTGGGAAGCACCCTGTGTGCCATCTCATCAAGTGCTCGAGAGGAATTCTAAGCTAGAATCACAAAGTCTCTCTGAATTGTCAAAAGAAAAGTGTGAAAATGAGCTTAAAACTCACTCAAATTCACATATATGCATTGCCAAACCTAGGGTTTTGACCTTGAAACTCATTGTTTCTATAATTTTTATGCATATTGGTCAATATTAAGCCTCGTAGGACTCATTTTTCATCATCTGCATAGTCGAACGACTCTCATTGCAATGCCACGAGCTAAACCTAAAAATTAGTTTTCGCTCGATCTCTCGAGGGGGCAACATATCAGCATTCTTTCCATCCCTAAGACACAGTGGAGCATCAAGAAATGTAAAACAATCCAAGGAGATCCAAATGGATTGAAAGAATCGATTAAAAAGAGAGAATAGGAGGGAATAAAAGCTTCTCGAGCCGTTTTAGGGGGTCCCCAACCATTACCACTGACAAAACTTGTTGACAAGTGGAAAACATGCACATAAACGGTCATTTGAATGTTGAGACGTCACAAGATGCTAGCACGCCACATAGACATCTATGCACTATGCTAGTGTCTGGACACGTCACGCTACAAAATGACACAAATGGGAAAAGCATAAGGTTTGATGAAAAGCGGATGCACAAGGGTAGTTGCTGAAAAGGGGTGTTGAGCATCTTGAGGAGGGAAAAAGGATGATGCAAGGGCTAAAATAAGCCTACACAAGAGCTAAGGGAGTGGACACTAAAGCGGATACAATAATGTATGTGAAATTGAAAGGGGTGCAATTTTATGACTATGTATCTAACATCTAGTAGGTTCTATATGATTTTTTGTGATAAACTTGAAAAAAAATTGTACGAGAATACAGTGCATCACAAGGACGTACATGTTTCATGTTGTCATCCTTGGTTGAGAGCTTGCTAGTTTGTTCAGAGAACCTCTGTTGCCTACACTTTTAATTTCTAAAACTCTTATTTTTATTCCACATAAAAAATAAGCAAACTCCTCTGTCTCCTCATCTTATCACCTGAGCTTTGATCCCTAAGGTAGTTGAGGAACATTCACCCTTTGAGATCATGTTGTTTCAGGGTGTTGGATTTCCTCCTCTATATTTTGGTGAACTCAACATGAATCTGTCCTTTCCTTATTCTTTTGTTAAAAATTTCTTCTCTTGTTTAGACATCTATCGGATCAAGTGTTGTGACACTTTTATGAGTTTCACAACCTAGTCTACAACTTCCAAGAACATTGCAAGAAGAAGTGTTTGACACTTAAACATGGGTTCAAGACAACAATTAATTCCAACCCATCAAGGTCTTGAATTTGATCAATTCACCAAGGGTTTTTCACCTAGTTATACCCCTCCTTGTGTTTCTATTCATCCATCTACTGAAGTTCAAACAAGTTCTCAACCAAGTACTCCTTTTGGGTCTTCTTCTCCTATATATCATGAAGTTGTTCTTAAGGTTCCCTTTGAGCAAGTCTAGACTTTGGAGGAGAAGCATAAAGATTTTGAAGAATTTTTAAACAAAGATAATGTATACACTCAAGTTGTCCCTATTATCTATGGTTTGAGGAATCTACTTATCTCATACCGCAAAGGTCTTGAGTTACTTCATGGGATAGCTAATTTAGTAAAGACTCATGTACCTTTGCACATGTCAGTCTTGGGCCTCCCTTAGGATACCTAATAATATATCACCAGTACATAGTTGTATCTTTTGATGCCAGAGGTGTTCGTGCACATGGTAGATATTGATCCTTTTATACCTTCTTTCACTTCTATCGATAATACAAACACTATCTCCCTTCATATTCCTAGAGTCAAACTAAATTATGTACCTTTGGGGTACAATATCCCTATATCCAAATATTGAACCTCCATTTCCATGACTATTCAAGCTCCACCATCAGATCTTGTCCTAAATGACTTATTGTAAAACATGGGATAGATGCAATCACAATTAGCCAACCTAACCAGTGTTACTTCTTAGTCTACATTGCAACTCTATTATCATCACAATCCCTTAGCCCTCAACATCTTAAATGTTTCCATTCCCCAAGGGATAGAAATTCTAAATTTTGATAAGTATAATGGCAGGGATGATCCATAGACCCACATCTCATCATCTACTACCCTATGTAGTGACTTCCTCTATCAAGATGCTTTTTTAGTCAAACTATTCCCACAATCCCTCAAGGATGTTGTACTAGAGTGGTTTTGCTCACTTCTTGACAATTCTATCTTCTCCTTTGATCAATTAATTAATCAAGTCTTGCAACAATTCCAGGAAAACATTGGGTTGAAGGTCACCTTTACTGATCTCGTCCATTGTAAGTAGGGGTCTCATGAGAGGATGATTGATTTTATTACCCACTACCAATCTCTATTTTCCCAAATCTCTTGTCATGCCTGATTTTGGTGTCCAATGTGTGTTCATGGGGAATTTGTAGCCGTTATTAAGAGAAAAAATCATCTTAATGAAGTATCCCTCTTTTGCCCATCTATGCATAGTGCTTCGAGACTACCAGAAAATGGTGACACAGTATAGGAGTTCCTCCTCATCCTCCCATCTTGATAACCAACTAGCCATGTCTATTTTTGGGGAGTCTAAAAAGAACAAGGCTGTAATGAATGTGGTTTTCGTTCCTACTTAAAAGAACACTACATGATACAATAGAGTTTTCACAAAACTATCTAAATCCTATGCAAGTATTCTAAGTCAAAATCTATTAAAATATAGTTTAATCACTTGCCTAGAGATCAAACTACTACCCAATAACAAACCTTATCCCAAAAGGTATGATGCACAAAAAATTTGTAATATCACCAAGTCCCTAGTCATGATACTGAATATTATGTGTATCTTCAACATGTAGTCCAAGATCACATAGATAGTGGTACCATCCAACTCTATGGTAGAAAATGAAACTTGAACAATTTTTTATCCAAGCCTAACAACCAACAATAGATCTACACAAATCTCTTTCCTTCTCATTCTACCAATCTAATAACATTTGCTTCATTATCTTTTGATCCTAGTCCTTCTAAGTACGTGAACATGGTCTCATTCATTCTTATTCCTCTTATGAGTTTTGTAGAAAATATTTTTGACATAACCTTTACACCACATGACTTGCCCCTTAATAGGGAACCTTCTCCTCTCTACATCCCTGCTCAGGTCAACGATAACATCATGACTAATGTTATGATTGACCCTACTAGTTAGGTCAATTTTATTATAGAGGAGACCCTTTTTATTAACAATTTATATATGGAGAAATATGAGGAATCAAAGTCAATGATCCATACTCATGATGGTTTCTTTATACCTTCCATTGGTTTTATTTCTGTGTCGGTCCTTGTTGGGCCTAAATCTATTCATGTTCCATTTACCATGATTCCTAAATTTGACCTGTTCAGAGTAAGACTAGGTATTCCATGGCTAGCCTCCATGAATGCAGTAGCTTTAGTAGTCTACAAATATTTAAAATTCTCCCATGATGACATGGTGCATACTCTTCATGATACTAGATACAAACCGCTTATTTCACATGGAGGCTTCTCCTTGGATCATTTTTAGCCAACTCCTATTGGACCCCTACCGCCTTGTGGAGACTTGTTATAGGGCCTACTTCAAGTACAAGATAGGATTTGTGGCCCCTAATACCACCTTTCTGCATTCTTATAATGCCATTTCCATGAAGGACTCTATGCATGTGCAATAGTGTGCCTTAGCCTCTACACCTTCCTCCTCGAAGGTTACAGACAAGCACACTCCCACAAATAGACCTTCTCCAACTCTGATTTCACAACCTTTAATGGTTTCCTCAAATTATTCTACTATACCTAGCATAGGAAAAGGAAAGACACCCTTGTTGCTAAAATCCAAGCCTCGTCTTCCAACTTCCATTTTTTACCATAATTCCTCGACCAGCCTTATATGGTAAGGGAAAGCATACAACTGAAGGTGGATCTTCTTCTATTGCTCCTACATCTCAGCCCATGAGGCCTCTTCCTGTCCCTCCACCTGCTCCCAAAGTAGAAAAAGGAAAGGATCCCATGGTTGAGATCCCAATCTCTATTTTTATAGCTCCTCTTGTCCCTCCTTAGGAGCCTCCTCTTCCAGTGGTCACAGCAGAGAAGACTACTCCTCCAGTGGAATGGGATAGCCTGAGTCTTCTCAGGAATCTATTCTTGGTAGTAACAACCATTGAAATTGACTTGTATGTGATCATAAGCATCATTAGTGAGCATTAGCCTGGGAACGTAATTCCTTTCAGAAGATAGAGGGTGAGCCTTTCTCTTTTGTCTATGTTCCTGTTTCTGTCTACGCTAACTCTACTTCCATTCCCATCGCCTATGTCTTTCTTTCAAATTCCTCGACGGATCTCAATGAACCTCACCCTAAGCGAGTGCAATTTTTCATCATTCCTTTGGAACCTCCTTTGATCACTTCTTTACCCAATCTTCCTCTTTTTCCCAAGCCCGTGGACATGCCTCACACAAAGGGCATATCCACTGTGGCTCATTCTCCTTCTTTCTCTTTTGATGTGAGGACTCCAAATCCTCCTCTTAAGCGCAAATAAAATCATTTCCTCTCTTCAAAGGATAGTCATAAAAATGATTGCTCTTCTCCTTCATCTCATTCTAGTCTAGTTTGTTTCGTTCTTATGATGGAAGAATATCTTTCTTTCCTAGATTTTATCACTACCCATCTTCTGGAGGTCATAAATGACTCCCTAGTTCATCCACCTCCTTTAGCACAGTCACTGCACTCCCTTGAGAAGTGCATGTTTGACTTGGTGGAGGACATATCGATTCTCTTCTCCATTGTTGCTAAGTTAATGATGTTAGCCTTACTGAAGCTTATCGATGAGGACATCTAGGCCGCCTCCTCCTTGGCTCTTGTTACAGGCGAGTCATTCGGCATTGCTCTCATTGTCACTCCCCTACAAGCTCATATTCCCTCCCCTTATAATGATCTAGGTTGGGAGCAAGATGACTTATTGGAGGTGTTGGACTAGAGCAGTACCTCTTCTTATCTTTAGATTAGATTTGTGTTTTTGATTGTGCTCCCTCATGCTTGTTTGTTTATCTTTTTGCTCTCCCCTGGAGGAACCTAGCTACCCTTGTAGGTACTTGGATACAAGAGAAAAAAATTGTCATAAACTTCTTCTATTTGTTTTTGAAACATAGGGAAACAGGAACCTTGAGATTTTCACCTTAGGGTTCCACACTTTCTTTCTCTAATGTCTCTTTCTTAGAGGGGGGTGTGATGGATTGAAAATGCAAGGATGGAATGAGAGTTTGATGGATTTGGAAAATGTATGAGATTGACTTAAAATTTGATAGGTGAATCAACTAGCCCTTAACCAAATCTGGAAATGTCCTAATGATGAAATGAAATGATATAACTAGGCTAATAATGCAATTTACTATTCTGATGCAAATACAGAAAACACAAAAATCCACAGATAAATTCAGACAACAGAAATGAAAAAATTAGGACACTATGCACCTATGGTTCAAATCCGGGGCTGAAAAATGGAGGAAACAGACACCTAAGGCATGAGTGTCCATGTAGAGATTTTTCGAACCTATTTTCATATTCCTTTGATGTTGGATTTGAGCTTCAGATTCCCGCCTACAAATCTATTAAATCACTGTCGAATATTTCTATAAATACGTTTCCATTCAAGTTGACAATATGTAGAGCTCTAAATGCAATAATAAATCATTTGTCTTCAAACTTTTTTCAATCCTCTTCAAGCCTAAGATCTGCACATTAACAAAGAGAATAAATGTTGTGCCATTTAGGGGATTTCCTTGGTCAAACCCCGTGTTAGTATTTCCACTTCCATAATGGCAATGTCAAAGATAAAATAATAATGGATAGGAAGGAATGATGAAATCATGAAGTGCTACAACTCACCACCCTTCAATGGCTTCCTTGAAGGACTGAAGTCATGCACATCACCTCAAGGTCTAGGATCTTGCTTTCTTGGTTTGTTTGAATACTTGAATGCTCGAATTCTTTGGAGATCTACAAAAGTGTTAGCCTTCACAAAACAATGATAGCATGAACACACATAAACTCACATAGGATTTTACATGATGTTGGAATCTTGAATTGCTACAATAAAGCTTTGAAATGTTGCTCTTGACTTGCTCTTACTGATAGTAATTTCTCTTAATGTTCACCTCTTGCTTGTTAATTCTAGTGTGAACACTTTTTTTGTATTTTTCTCAAACAATGACAAATATTAGCATCATTAGGCAATTTAAACAAAGAAAATAAAGCACTCCTATGAAATACTTGATCATGCTAGATATGCAATCAAGATAATAAGAAAACAAAGAATCTAAATGAAATCATATAAAGCATATTCAAACTCTATCCCATAGTGGGAGTGGTGCTCCTTTGATGTGGAAAGAATGCCCTTTCCGACCCCCTTTGATAAGCTTCTAAGATGTGATGAAAATGAAAGTGATGGTGATGAATGTGCCTATAGTGAGAATGCTTCAAGTTGTGGATCCTTTCATCATAGAGAAACCCTCTATTAGGGTTGAAGGGTTCAAGAATGAAGAGATTGGAGGAATGTGGGATTAAAGGAGAGCCAATAAGATTGTGACACTTGTCACAAGGATAATGGGTGAGGATGGAGCACATTTTGAAAAATGTGAAGAGTTAATGATTGTAGGTGAAGGGGCAAGGGGGAAGTAAGAGAATTGAAAGCATGTGGTTGATATGTAAGAGAAGTTAATGCCTTTGTAAGAGGCTTAAATTCCTTTATAAGAAGCATTAATATTTGGTCAAGAAAATCAAATAAGTGGAGTTATTGAAGGAATATTCTCAAAGAATGTGCTTTTGTGAGGGAAAATAGGTTAATTAGATAATTAAAAGAAATTTTTTTCATGTGCAAGTTGGTTAGTTGATCAGGGGTTTAGTTTGACCAAGGTTGAGTCAAAAACTAGAGAATGGGTAATGGGGATTAGGAGTTAATTAATTCAAAATTAATCAACTTGAAGGAATTAGGGGGTTGTGGCATTTGATTTATTTAATTAAGTTAAATGAACATTAGTGAATTAATCTAATAAATTGATTTATTTGATTAATATAAGAATTTGATAATATGAGTTTCTACGTTTTTCCCCTCTTTGAAGCAGTGTACCAGTTGCATTGGTTAAAAAACTGATGTTGCCAAAATCGAAATTCAAAAATTTCTTGATTTTTTGGATGCCCCACTCTTGCCCCAGAAGAAAGAAGTACGCTGGTACACTGCCCCCTCAAGAGATCGAGCGAAAATTCCAATTTTTGGGTCGAGCTCGCGATAAAGATTTAGGATCAGTTCAACTTAGAGAGGACTAGAAAGCTCGAATATTTAATGTAGACAAACTTGATGATGTATAGACAGTCATCGACCATGGGTAGCCTGATGTATATTTTGATATATCACACATATTTGATACTTGGATAGAAATGTAAGTAAAGATAAAAGAATGATGACACACATAGATATGATGCATCAAGGTATAGATAACCAGGAGGACATTGTATCTAGTGAGATGGACTTTGACTCAACAAAAAAATAGGAGTATTCTTGTTCACACTTGATATGTATGGAAACCTCACTAGGATGTACTTCAAAAGTTTCAAACATCTCAGACCAAAACATGGAAAGGAATAACCTATCAATGAAATAGTCAACAAGCTATCCAAAACTCCCTCCATACACACCTACTAAAGCAAGTATCGCCAAGTTATATTACAAGAACATCCAACAAACACAACAAACAAAAGATAATGATTAATGCACCAATCATTTCTCTCTAAATATTTTTAGATAGACATCTTTGATAGGTCATGGGAATAGGTGCAATAAGATAAATCATAAAAAGAGATAAAGTAAACAAACAAGCTAATGTTCTTCATACCTCTAGCCAAGACTAAACTACAGTGATGTTTGATGTTGATGTCCATTGTAGGAAGTATGTATCCTAGGACATTATGTTATCAAATGATTGTGAGACTAACGGAATGATGGGCTATTGATACCAAAATTTTACCAACTTGTTTACTTATTGACCTAGACTTTAAGACCTTGACATTTTGAGTTTACACTTTCAATTTGCTATACTTGTTTCCGATTTTCTTTACCAAAGGGTGAATATGATGATTTATTTATTGTGAGTGGATGTTTATTACAGGTGAACGTTGAAATAGGATGAATGATTTTGGGTTTTTTTTCAAATATTTGGATGTTTTTAATGTTTTGTAATGTTTTGAGGCTATTTTTGGGTTTTGTGTTTTCAAATGTTTTTATGTTTTTTGAGATTTATGAATGTTTTTGTGTTTTTGTGTCTTAGGGGCTCATCAATGATGGCCTTTCCTATGTTATACATACAGAAGCCTCATAGTTCGACATGATGACTATGTTTTTGTCTTTTTCTGTTTTTGACCTATTTTTTGGATTTTTGACATGTTTTGGATGTTTTTGGTTTTTATGAATGTTTTTGGATTTTATGATTTTAATGATACCTAAATCACGATGCCGATGTCATGTTGTGATATAATACACGGATCAAGAGTTATTCAAAATTGAGAGCGCAAGAAATTGCCCCCGTGTCTAGCAATATTTCGTAACATAATGGGCAAATCAAGATATCGATTGGAAAACCATGCGAAGAATTTTGAAATGCATTAGGAAAAAATGGGATATATGGTAAATACCATGTCAAAATTATTCTATCCACGAGGAAAGTTAAAGTATACATTGAACCTTGTCAAGATCAAGATATGTTGTAAGATCTGGACAAAGATGGATTGGATAGATGGAGGAAATGTTGGATTTTGTTATGAAGGGGATGAAATGCTTTCCTTGGAAAGGCCCATATGATGCTCAATTCTACTCATGACACTTTTTTGCCAAGTTTTCATCATAGTACTTTCCCAAAGCGCTACTCATACAGTTTTCACTAGAGGATGATTTTTTATTTTTACTATTTTCTTGATTTTTTGAAAATTTTACCCTCATGATGAACCACCTGGTGGTACTGATGTAGAGGTCACTATCATAACATTCCAATGGTATCTTTCTTGAATAAGCTACTTTTCTAAGATACGTGTGCTTGAATGCAACTTTGAAGAACTCTGATCTAGCTTATCGGTACCGGAATTAACCTTGTCTATGTGTGCGCATCGCGATAAAGTGCCTTCAAAATCCTTATGACGAAGAGTAGCTGCCAACACATGGTCAATGTGGGAATTGGATATTGCGGATGGAGTGTATGGTGTCGTACATGAAAGAGGATGAGATAAATTGGTTGATGGTTTGGAATTTTTGACTCTCCAAACTTGGGAATATGAGCGATGATGAGTGGAAATAGAATTTTGAGTGGAATTAGGACCAGATGCTTGATATGATTTATTCCTTGCTTGAGAAGCATGAATTTGTATTTGAGGACATCTTTTATGGATACCTTTCCCTTTTTGACTTTTCCCCATAGCTTCTTTGACTGATGGAGTATGTTTAAGATGATTTTCTTTTGTATTCTTGGGTATCCATTTGTATTTTTTTTGTCCTTTTTGCTTTACTGCTTCACTTTCTTTAGTGATCTTATCCTTCTTTTGATAGGAAAATTTATTTTCATGTTGGTCCCATGTTATGTATGGGATTATGGGAGGATGACGATTCATGATACGACTAGTTGTAGTGTTGACGGTACTTTCCTCGTAAGGACCCTTCATGCCCCTTATGTTAACGTTTGCATTAGACAAGATTTCCCTCGGCGTTGTGAAGGTATTAAAAATACCTTGCTCTTTGTCTTGATAACATATACTCTGATCCATAGTGACTGAATATGACTTGTCATGAACACATGATTTTGCTAGGGGTTCCCACTGTCCAAGAATATTAACTGTTTGTTTTGATTCTATGGCATCTCCATTTGTTGATTCTTCTTCAAAAGATATTGGCGCTAATTCATAAGATGTCGATGATGCACCATCACTATAATAATCAAGAATCTTGACCGTTGCTTGCTTTTTGTGTGGGAATATCAAGAGTGGGAGACTTTGGGTTTATATGAAGAATGTTTATGTGTCTACCCAAAGAAAGCATCCCATTGGCGGGATCTGGTGTGTCATTGAATTTTTGGAAGGATTGGAGAATGCTCAGTAATTCATGATAATTCTTTGAGGATTTGATCTCTTCAACATGACTTGTGGTTGATAAAAAATTACTCTCATGACTATGTTGTGAGGGAATAGTATCTTGATCTTGACTTAGTTCAGAGAAACTCCAATTATCCTCTAGACTATCTTCTTGACATGACCCTTGGGTGGATGATGTATCATTGATAGGATAATCTTCACAAGATGCAAAGTCTATGGATGGAGCCTGAAAAAAATCTTGTTGCCTTGGAACCTCCTCAATGAGGCTAATTATGGAGTCATACGAAGGGGTAATGTGACTGTCTGAAAGATACATGATGCCATTTTGATATGAAACATTGCTAGGTATTGTTGACTACTCTTGAACATGTTTTAAGAATGTCTCTTGATGCTTGTTTGATTCCTCTTCTTGTGATGTATGAGCAACACAAATATGTGCTACCATGGTATCATAGGTATAGTTTATGTTATTATAACCTGGTGCCTTTCTTGTATCTTTTGCTTTCCGATGATTAGGCATAGGGATTTTATAGATTTACAAGTCTTGATTCCCAGATTGTTGATCAACCTCAAGTTCTTTCTATTCAATAAGATATTGAATAAGGTGTTTGAGTCGAAAATAACTTTGTGTATTATGACCTTTGTATCAGTGAAATTCGCAAAAATGATCTTCTTTATAGCTAGGAGGTTTGATTTGTGGCTCTTGATAGTTAGAGAAATATGGGAGTGTGATAAGGTTAGCTTGTATACACTTCTTCAAAACTATGTGAGTGAATTGTCATCTAGTTGCATTGTTATTTGTTCTTTGTGGTGCCTTTTGAGTATTGACAACATTGATAGTTGATTGATTATTTTGTGGTTGTACATTTATTTGTTGTGTGTTTTGTCGTGTGTTCCTTGGTTGGATGTTTGGTTGTGGTGGGGCATTCATGACTATCTTTGTATGAACCACATCATCATTAATGACATTCTTGTTCTTGTTCCAAAAGCGAGGCTTGTCATTATAGCTTGTCGATGGTCTATTGTCTTGATATGTGGGTGTGTTCCCTTGTATTATGAGGGATCTTTTAATGTTGAGAGCCTTAGGGATTAGTTGGTCATATGTCGTGATGCATTGCATTTTCAGATGGAAGGATAATTCCACTTCGAGGTTAGAGATGATGGTTCCAATTTGTTGTTCCTCTGGCATGAACAATTTTCTTTCGTTGGCTCTAGATCTCTATCATTGTAATAAAGTTACAAATGATTCTCCCCTAACCTGCTTAAGGTCAGATAGCTCCTCCAAGCTTACATCCATGTTTATATTAAACAAGAATTTTTCTATAAATAGGTCTATGATTTCTTGAAACTTTTTGATCCCAAGAGGTAAGCGGGCAAACAAGTCCAATGCAGGACCAGCCAAGCTTCGAGGGAAGAGTCGCATTAGATACGAATCGTCATATGCCACTTCCATACAATGTACATGGAATTCTCTGATGTAATCTTCAGGATTTTTGTTTCCTCGGTATTTATCGAATTTAGGCATTTTGAAGCCTAGTGGGAACGGTACCATGGCAATGCTTCTGTCAAACGGATAGGCGCACAAATCTCGTTGGGTGTATGATTTTTTTTATTTTCTGGATTGAATGTCCTATATTTTCTGCAATAGCGATTTGACTTGTGTGGAAAGATTGATTTGTGGATCGGGTGATGGAATGCACATGTTTTGGGGTGATATGGTTTGTTGGGTGAATGAGGGGGTGGCGTAAGTTCCTTTTATGTTAAGGTTCAAGGCATTTTGCTACGTGTTCATGAAGGATTGTTGGAAGACTTGTTGTTGTGCGATAAATTCCTATTGGTATGCCTACTATTGTTGTTGTGCCAACAACGCTTGTTGTTGGCCTTGTTTTTGTTGTTGTTGTTGTTGTGTTACTAACGCATGCTGTTGTGCCTAGTATAGAGCCTGTTGATAGGATTTTTTTTGTAGGTATTGTGCTTGCACTTATTGTTGTGCTTGGTATTTCACTTGTACTTGAGCTTGTGCTTGAGCCCAGGCTTGTGCTCGTGCTTGAATTTTTTGTAAGGTGTTTAAGTAGGCTTGTTGTGTGGCTTGCAATGTGATGCTATACTGATTTGTTGTGTTGGGATTTTAAGGTGGGTGTGATAGATTTTGTTGAATGGTATGAGATGATATGTTGAGGGGTTGTTGGGGTGGTTGTTGAGGTGGTTATTTTATGATGAGAGGTTGGGTGGTGGATAGCTTATTTGACATATTTTATCCTTGGTTTTGTGATACCATCCCTTGTAAGATTTGGGTTTGGGATGGAAGGGTGTACGTTTGGGGTACCACTTGATTTTGTGTTATTTGGGGGACTGATGTTTGACTCATTTGATGGGATGCCACTTGGTGTTGTGATTTCAATGTAATACTTGGATTTGGGATCACGTTTGAAGGTTTCCTCGGATTTGTTGTGATTGATGAATTTGTTTGATTTTGGGTCAATGTGTTGGATGGATTGATGAGATGAATTTGTGGACTTGCTTGAGGTATTTGTCCTTGTATGAATGAAGATGAAGCACCTAGGGTGACCCCATGTCCAAATAGATCTACCGACCCTTGTGAAACATTAGGAGTATAACCTTGGGTATCTAGGGTATAAGATGGTGTGGCTTAAAAAGTGGGTGCTACGTTTGTGTCATGGAAGGTGAGTGGTACATATGGAGGTATATTGATTTAGGGGGTATTGGTGTTTGAGATACTCAAGATTGTGTTGGCCTCCAAGTTTTGCTTGTTGTCAAGTGGATTCCCTTGAAGGGCTTGGAGTAGTTAACTTCCCTTTGTGATCATTGGTTGACTTTGGGTGTGAGATGATGATGGTTGGTTGATTGGTTGGATGATACCCATAAATGAAGTTGTAAATGATGTTTGTGATAGGTTTCCCAAAGGTTGTTCAACAATAGTTCTCACATCAAAATTGAAAGGGAGTTTAGCCCCTTCTTTTTCCAATGCCAACATGTATTTAGGATTTAACCGTGTGACGGTGTTGACAAGTTTGTGAGTTTCAGGATTCTGAACTAGTTTGAGTATTTCATCTTGGGACATCTCCTTGAAGTTACTCGTGACATCCTCCATCTTGAGGATCTTGAGGTATTTCGGGGGGATTAAGTGGAAGGTTGATGGATATCCTTGGGTTGAATTTTGTTTGACTTAAATCACTTGAGGTTGATGTTTCTTTGTTTTTCTCCATGATCTTCTTGTGTTGTGACCTTGTTTGGACCATAAAATTGGGATCAACTTTTAGGAATATGGGAGGTCAACCTCTAACTCCCTTGGTTGATCTAAACTTTAGATACAAAAAGAAATTCTAGGATGTTGCAAGGATCAAATGATGATGATGTGATAAATGAAGGGTGGATGGTGTGGATGTTTGAACTTTTGAGAACTTTGGATCAATACTGAACCTTAGGATTTTTTATTTTGAGTTTGATTTGGATGATAGACTTGTAGATCCCAAGATGTTAGATGTGATCTTGGGGTGAACTTATCCAAAAAGGGGTGCTAATTTTACTAAATGTGTGAGAAAGGATTCATTCCCACACACCTATCCAAACAAGATGATTTTGATTTGGATATAAGGATTTATCAAAATTCTAGCATAGATGATTTTTCCAAGGTTCCAAAACTTGTTTGTGAGATGGGTTTTGGTAAATGTTGTGATAAATGGAAGTGTTGGTTTTTTATCCTAGATGAACCTAAAAAGACTTTGTTTACCAGACCAAGGTGTTGAACAACATGTTATTTCCTATAAAGTGTTTTAAAAATTATAGGGTTCATATTAAGCATACATGTCCGAAATATTGAGCGGCATAAGTCTATAAAACCTTGTTACCTTCTTGCTTATCTTGCGGTACTATCTTAGATTACACTTTCTAATGTATCTTCTTATAGATTTTTGAGTATGACACCTAAGTTTGAAGTGATGGCATAAAGACTTTTTCCTTGGAATTTTGATTTTGCAGGAAATCATGAAGACAAACACATGTGTGGGGTTCAATTGTTTTTTTATCTTGATTAAATGGATTCTTTTTACCACATCAACTCATCTTGTTTAAATTCCAAACTAAATGTCTATGTCTTAGCTCCTCTTCATTCTACAAGGTCCATTATGTGAAAATCAAAGAGTCAAGGCCATAGTTTCCCTAGGTTGACTTTGAAGAGAGAAAATTGAGATATGAGCCCAAATATTTAGAAGCCTCTAAGGATAAAATCCCTAGGGACAAGTAGTAATAAATGGACCCTTCAAAGATATTTACTCTTTCCAAAGGGTTTGAAATTTTGATGATTTGTTAAATTTTTTTCCAATGTTTGATATCCAAGCAATGTGTTTGACTTGCAAAATGCACAATCCTAGGCTTCAAAGATACTACTTGTTGAGTCCCCACTTAGATTTCTCCAAACTCTAAGACAAAGTGAACAACTAGATATTTGGTGACACTGGCTCCCCTCAACGACACACACTTCTCAGGACCACCAAATCTCAAAATCTTGAAGATCCTAAGATCCTAAGGATTTTCTTGTTTCAACTTTGAATAGTACAAATGTGGGGCGGCTTTAGAACGATCATTCCTACTCCAGCAATCATAAAGGTTTTTGGTCACTAAACAATTGGTTCGTAATAAGGGCTTTCATTCAAGGTGGCCATACACGCAGAAAGATTAGCTCAATATTATGGTCAATAAAGAGGCCTCCCAATCCCTTCCTAAGAATAAATTTTTAATGTATCACATAGATACTAGGGGTGGCACTTGTCAGTATGACACATCCGCACCTGTTGTTAATGACTTTCGTCATAACACATTTTTATATAGTGATTGAAAGAGCTTGGCTTTAGCTTGGTACCACTTGGTCATTCCCTCCTTTCGAAGCAGGGAGGAAGACCCTGTAAAGATAGATAAAAGAAAGGAAGTACATATTTAGTTCGACCTCCTAGACCGCGTGAAGCGCAAGGAGGGAGCACACACAATTCATTTTCCTCACACTAGCATGGGGTTCATTTTAGATCCAATTTGAAATATGTGGGTGATTAGACAACAAATGTCAAAGGAATACTTTTGATTCTCAAGATCATCGAGTGGCGTGAGAGAAGTGCATATGCATTCAAATGACAAGGATTGCAAACCAAAAAATAAAGAAGACACAAATTCTTTTTAATCCCCAAAGTCATGGTGAGTTCATTTTAAGCATCAAAAACTAAGTGTGAATTTGCCTTGTTTAATTTTAGCCCCTATAGCAATGTCTAGTAAGTTTCTAATGTTCAATTTTAACCAACTTGAAAATATCAAATAAATGGTTATTTTAAACCTAAAATAAAGCTAGTAGGTCTAAAACATAAAACGAAAGCAACAAATGGATGCCTTAAGCTATTACAATAAGCATTTAAAAATACTTTTTTCAAGTTGGATTCCCACTTTTCCAACTCAAATTTGCTTGTTATTTGATCCCCATATGAAAAAGACCACCACTATTTCTTGATTCAAACCTGCAAACATTTCAAAGTTATCAGAAATAAGATTTATTTCAAGGAATCAATGAAGCAATGCATTATCACAAAAAAAGTTACCTCTGTCATGCAAAGTCTCTATAAAAAAACAAATAATGGTTAGAGCACTAAAAAAATTTAGATTTTTAGAAGCATGACAAAACTTTTATATTTATAAGCACAAAGTACTTTTTATTCTTATTTCAATTTTTTACTCTTCTATAAACGCCAAATTAAAATCTGCAAAATTCACAATTAATGAAACCCAATGCCAATGCTACAAATAATCAACACCAAAAGTCAAATTTTCTTAACAAAAGCACAAAAAAATAACAATGTCGAATCCCAAATATCTAGCACAAGATATGTTTGTAATCTGTAAAAGCCCAAGCTGTGTCAATAGTAATCACATGCATTTTCTCCATACTAACTTTGATTTCGATTCCCATTTAATATTTGAAAAAGATTCATTTTTTGTGGGTGGGCAATTATTAAGGACTATGACCTATATCAAAAGATTTAAATCATTGAGTTAAATTTCCTAATAGAAAATATGGGTGAATATGCGTGACACTAAACTCAAGAAAGATGTTGACATGCTACAACAAAGATTTGGACAGTAAGAGTAAAGTAGCTGGGTAGCAAAGATTTCCAATCTATATTCAATAATCGACATTCAATATTCAATACAGGCATAATTTATTTTCCAAATGCATTAATCGATATTTAATGAACAAAGCACAACAAACAAAGACTTTACTATCAAAAGTACAACGCCATAGATGTACTTCTCCAGCATAGCATTCATCCCCTTGCTTGTTAAAATATAACAAACATGTATCAAACCATAATGCATCTTAGCAGCAGACTCCACCAACTCATTTTGTTCTTCAGTTAATATATCATTTGTAAACATAAAATATAATGCATTTCGGACATTTTTTTTATGTTGATAGAAACATTAAACAATGTAAAAACAAGATTCCTGCATATCATTCATATAACTGATTTCCATGAGTAACTGTGCCAAAATGCGTTGAATGGGCAATGTCGATGAGGGTAGTGCAGAATTTAAAACATACAAAGATACATACTCACAAGTATCGAACTTCTACAAGACCTCTGAGGACTTCGATAGTGATAAAGATAGAATGAAAGGATATAGCGCCAAAGAAATATAAGGTATTGTGAGACTAAATTGAGATGGAGGGCAAACAGAGGATTGTGCTATATAATCCGAGCAGGGTTTTAAGGAAAGAAGAGACACAAAGAGGATCAAATACCCATGAAAAAGATGTGTGAAGGATCAAAAGGATGACTAGAGGACCAAGCATTAACAAAACCTCCCAAAAATAAAACCTTCGCAGTATAGAAAACCCCAAAACTTGAACCAAGAAATAACTTCACCGTTGTTGCAACTTTGAAGATTGTAAGACTATGATGTATCAAATCATCTGGAAAAAGATAGAGCACCTTTTATGAATGTTGGAAAGAGGGGTCGCACAACAATATCTTAATGAATGTTGGCAAAAGGGGTCATATGACAAAATTTGGATTCAATGATTCTTATTGTTTGAGATATGTTGAGATCTCGTGCAAATCACACAGCAATATCACAATCTAATCTTTACATTTCAATATAATGCTTGAATCAATATCTCAAGGTGACATCTCCACTTGAATTAACCTTGCAAAAATACCACCTATCATACAGATATTTAACAATTGAAACAAATAATACATCAATATGGATGTAATTAAATTTGTCTCATTCCCGAGTATTAAACTCGCAATGGCAATAACTTGAGGAAAAATAATTTAGAAAACATCCACTTACCCAAGATGGATCTGTCACATAATCGAGATGGGCTTAAAGACATAGTACGATTTTAGTGCAGGAGGAGAAATGATATGGCTCTCTTTTCTAACATTGTACAGGCAGTCAAAACACTTTTTTTTTACCAACGTTCACAAATTTTCTATATATATTCAACTGTGCCTCTTAAGAAAGTCCTCTATTGTAGGCACATAATGCCGGCATACAAATGTCGATGTTGTTTTGACTGCTACTTAAACGCATTTAATTTTAATTCAAGCATAAATTTTCTATTGTAGGTACATAATGCATGAATTATTTGGACTGCAACATAATTTCAATATGGGAACACAACAAGATATGCCCTCTTAGTGCCAGGATAAATGACTGACTGATTGACACATTTAACATCTACCCTCATTTATCATTCGACGACCTAATATAAACAAATAAAAGTGAAATCTACTTCACTATTCATTTGCTCAACTCTATTTCACTATTCGACTGTCTCTGAAATGAGGGAACACAACTTTCTGAAGTTAAAGTGACAACAAACCAATGAGCGATCTATGCATAAAATCTAACAAGTTCATGAAACACATGTATATCATAGAAATGTTGAAAAGAATGATGGGCGCCAAAATGTGAACACTTTTTCTGTATTTTTCTCAAACAATGACAAATATTAGCATCATTAGGCAATTTAAACAAAGCAAATAAAGCACTCCTATGAAATACTTGATCATGCTAGATATGCAATCAAGATAATAAGAAAAAAAAAAGCTAAATGAAAGCATATAAAGCATATTCAAACTCTATCCCATAGTGGGAGTGGTGCTCCTTTGATGTGGAAAGAATGCCTTTTTCCACCCCCTTTGATAAGCTTCCAAGATGTGATGAAAATGCAAGTGATGGTGATGAATGTGCCTATAGTGAGAATGCTTCAAGTTGTGGATCCTTTCTTCATACAGAAGCCCTCTATAAATAGGGTTGAAGGGTTGAAGAATGAAGAGATTGGAGGAATGTGGTATCAAAGGAGAGCCAATAATATTGTGACACTTGTCACAAGGCTAATGGGTGAGGATGGAGCACATTTTGAAAAATGTGAAGAGTTAATGCTTGTAGGTGAAGGGGTGAGGGGGATGTAAGAGAATTGAAGGCATGCGGTTGAGATTTAAGAGAAGTTAATACCTTTGTAAGAGGCTTAAATGCCTTTATAAGAAGCATTAATATTTGGGCAAGAAAGTTGAATAAGTGGAGTTATTGAAGGAATATTCTCAAAGAATATGATTTTGTGAGGGAAAATAGGTTAATTAGATAATTAAAAGAAATTATTTTCATTCACAAGTTGGTTAGTTGATCAGGGGTTTAGTTTGACCAAGGTTGAGTCAAAAGCTAGAGAATGGGTAATGGGGATTAGGAGTTAATTAATTCAAAATTAATCAACTTGAAGGAATTAGGGGGTTGTGACATTTGATTTATTAAATCAAATGAGAGGACTTTAGGGGTCTTAATTAAATAATTTAATTTATTTAATTAAGTTAGATGAACATGAGTGAATTAATCTAATAAATTGCTTTATTTGATTAATAGAAGAATTTGATAATTTGAGTGTCTACAGCTAGATAGATTTGAAATGATGTAATAACTAGGTATTTATAGACATTTATCCAATTTCCCAAAAATTAAATCATGATGGCTGACTTTAGACACTTTAATTGCAAATATTAAATTGCCGACACCAACATATTTGAAATTAGAGGGAAATGGGACACTCAAATCGAGGGCATGAGTGTCCTAAACCTATTTTCCAAGACATTAAGGGTCGGGGCAAGGTATTAACTAACTGCATTTGTTTCCCGCTTACAATTCATTGGTAATTGTTAAAATGAGCCATAGAATGCATAATTTAGGAAATTAGGGATCCAATTAGGCTCAATAATTTAGGGAAAGCTAAACATAGTGTGAAATTATCAAGGGTTAAAATTTATGATGCTACATTTTCATCATTATTCTATTCACCGTAAAATTTTCTTCACATTGAGAACGATGCAAAGCATTGGAGCATTTAGGCCTCTTTCATGTTGACCCAACTTTTTATTTATCTTCATGTGCTCTTCTTCTCATTCCAATCTATTTAGGGATGATGACAGTTCATATAATTTACTCTATATACACATACTTTCATGATTAGTTCTGACCCTGAATAACTAGATCCCCATGTGCTCTCAATCTCCTTATCTTTTCTCTTTTCTTAATATTGTAGATTCTATGTCTTATCCCTCATGTGATAACATTCCATGAATACATATCGCTATGTATTTCATGACACAACATCTCTTTGTATTTCTTCTCCTTAGAATAACTTGTGCTCCTCTATGTAGCACATATCATTCTAAGGGGGGGCTTTTATATCTAATTATTTCTTTCTATTTTCCAAAAATATATGTTAAAAATATTTATCTTATGATCTCGTTGTCTAGCTTAGAGGCAGCCTGACTAGACTTTTCTTTTATCTTGATCTCATCATCTAGCCTAGGGGCAACCTAACTGGACTTGTCTTTTTGTGATTGTCTTGCAACATAATTTGCAACAGTCACATGCTTATTCGCTTTTCGTATGGTCTCTAGCATAACACAACTTGCTAGCCATACTTATCAATGATGTCTTTATCTTCTTGCCATATGGTTTCTAGCATAGCGTAGCTTGCTATCCATACTTATCAATGATGTCTTTTATCTAATCAAATTTTATCATGTCTATTTTTTGCTTTTTCACCTAATGTGTTTGTTTGTAGCTAATATGTTTGTGTGGGATTGTAGTCATATTTGCAACATAGAATAATTCTATCCTCTTCGTGTCCTAGCTCATCCTTTCAATTACATATACCAGATTGAAGACCTATGTCCTCTTCATCTTGGGAATATTCTCTTTGACCTCTTTCTCTCTACTTTAGCTCACATTTGTTAGAATACATATGCTCGCTAAAGTGGGGAAAAAATGTAATGCCAAAAATTACATCCTATGTAATTTCACATTCCATAAACCTCCCCTTTAGATTAATTAAAATCAATAATGCAATATCCCTTTCACTTGACCTTAAACCTTGTCATTAACCTATACATTTTTTATTGTCAAGGTGATTTTTTTTGTGGACGACCGCATGTCATGCAGATGACTGCACATCGCACAAATGTCCCAAAAAAATCATAACTACATATTCGTTTGGACGTTACACTTCCTTCCTAACCATGAAGAGTAATGCCTCTACATCTTGAAGGTGTGTTGAAATGAGTTCTTGCATGCCTATACTCCTTATAAATCCTCATTTTTGGTCATTCATTCACTCTCTCACAAATTCACCTCATTCATTCAATCTCTCTTTCTCGCTTTTGATCATTCTCTCCTTATCCATCCTCAAGCATTATTTTCACTCTCACTCTCTCATTCTCTCAATTTCTTGCACTTTTTCTCTCTACATAAACGCTTTGGCACTCTTGGCACATCTCAAAGGTTGCATGATCTTCCATTTAGTATTCTTGTTTGCCAAAGGAGGGTAATTGTAGCTTCCTTATTACATTATTATTTTACTTTGATAGCATAGCATTCTAACATGTCTATTTACTTCATTACCTCGTCTATTATTTTTCTCTAGCTCTATCTATCTAATTTTCTATGTAGGTGGGAACACCTACGTAGGGGTTTGACTAAGGAAAGCCCCTAAAAGAACCCCAACCATTTTCTCATTTTTGTGTGTGCAGGTATTGAAGTTGGAGATTTGTTGGAGGCTTCATTCTTAGACCTCTTATAAGTGTCTCTTTTCTTCTTTTCCATTCTAACATTTCCTTTCCATTTCATTTAATTTATGATCATTATTGTTATTTTGTTTATTCTTGTTATTTTAGCACACTCTTGATATTTTAGTTATCAAAAAGCTAGTAGGTTCTTTGTATTTTTTTTATAAACTCGGTTTTCATCCATACAAGACTAAAACACGTCATAGGGATGTTTGTGCGCTACACTATCATCCTTGGCCGAGAGCTTTCTGGTTTTCCCAAAAAACCTCTGCAACCTACTCTTTCAATTTTTGAAACTCTAGTATTTTTTATTCCACATAAAACATAAACAAACTCATTTGTCTCCTCATCTCATTACCTAAGCCTTGATCCCTGAGGTAGTCGAGGAACATTCACCCTTTGAGATCATGTCATTTTAGGGTGTCGAATTTCCTCCTCTACTACCTTCAGGAAGGAAAAATATGCAAAGATAAAGAGGAACCTAGATTACCAAGGGGCCTATTCTGAAATAAGGGATCCTATTGCCAAGAACCAAATGCTCGTGAAAAATATTGACAAGATAATTGGAAAAGCCCCAATTTCGGAAGAGAGACTTACATACCTGCTTGAGATAGATCCTTTTGGGGATGATATAAGGCATTGAGGAATTTAGGTCTATTCCATGTTGATCCAAAAGCTTTTTGTATTGTCTTTATGTGTCATTCTTCGATTGTTTTTGTAGTTCCATGAGTATATAGGGGAATGATATCAATTCCAAGCATAATCATATAATATATTATCTATGGTCTATATTGACCTCAAATCCATGGATCCCTTATGTGCCATATTTTGTCTTGTTATGTATCTTTAGCATGGGGGCAACCCCTCATGATGAGTTAGCTTCATTGGGAACATATCGTTGGCATAGGGTTTTCCAATAAGCTCTCATGACCATTTCATGTTGCATATATTGTCAATGGAGATTAATCTTGATGGATATAAAAATTTGGCATTAACCTTTAAAGCCTAATTGCACATATGGGGAGTATAATGATTGTTAATAGAGTGCTAAAAGAAATTGTGTATTCCAATGTGGAAATTGTGAACCTATTCTATGATTGTATTCAATATTGTAGTGGTATTTTGAAGATCTAGAGTTTAACACATGTGAAGTATGATTTTGAGTTATTTTGATATTTTTGTCTATAGTTTATTTTAGTAAAGAGTATTTGATCCCAAGGGATTCATTAACTAGGTTATGATAAGCATAAAGAGGTTAGTGTTCCTTCATTAGCTCCATTTTGGTGAGGATGTCTTGAGAAACTGCATTGATAATAAGGAGGCCAGTGATAGGAAGGTAAAATGGGTTGCCTTCAGGAAGGTAGAAGATGCAAAGATAAAGAGGAACCCCAATTACCAAGGGGCCTATTCAGAAATAAGGGATCCTATTGCTAGGATACGAATGGTCTTGAAAAATATTGACAAGATAATTGGAAAAGCCCCAATTTTGGAAAAGAGGCCTATACCAGCCTGAGATAGATCCTTTTGCGGATGATGTAAGTCATTGAGGCATTTAGGTATCTTTCATGTTGACCCAAAAGCTTTTTTATTGTCTTTATGTGTCATTATTCCATTTTATTTATAGTTCCATGAGTATCTGGGGGAATGATGTCAATTCTAAGCATAATCATATAATATATTATTTATGGTCTATAATGACCTTAGATATGTGGATCCCTTATGTGTCATATTTTGTCTTGTTATGTAGCTTTGTCATGGGGGCAACCCCTCATCATGAGTTAGCTTCATTGGGAACACATCATTGGCATAGGGTTTTCCAATAAGCTCTCATGACCTTTTCATCTTGTATATATTGTCTTAATAATTAATTCATTTAATTATTAATGGGAGAATCATTTTTAGCTATTTTTAAAATGATATGGTTATAGACTCTTTTATCTACTAACCTTGTGAATGGTGGGGCCACTTCTAGTTGGAAGGTGTATGGGGTCCCCTGAATGATGGTTTGTGGTTGGAGGTAAAACACTCTGATGATGCTCTCCCTCTTGCAACTAAAGATTTTTGAAGACTTGTTCATGAAGGAAAAGCTCTTTGTATTCAACGTATACTGAAAATAATGTTTAAACTCTATATGATCTAAAGGTGTATTCTTTATTGATAGATACATAACGAAATACATTCCAGGGACCTTTATTGTTCAATAGTGTAAAAAATTGGGCATGATGGGCATGTGCAAAAAGTGGTCACCCCACTTTTTGGCCCTCATGCAAGCATGATGTGAGTGTTATAACGTTCTCATATTATGCCTCATTTAAATAATAAAAACTAAAAAACCACATTTCATTATGCATTTTTCTTCGACCCACAGCCTGAGAACCCTTCCAAGCATGCTCACATTGTTAGAGACCTAATTTGCATCCAAAGCTTTGCCAATTCATCACCAAAATGCCACAAAGATGCTAGGGAGGTCAAAGAAGTAATTATTTTTTAGTTTTTTAATGTCAAATTTAGATTAAATAGGTAGATTGAATTAGTTTTTTAATTAAAATTTGTTTAATTTTCAAGAGATATTGAGGGGGCCAACCAAGTTTGATTGTGCCAAAATAATCAATTAATGGACATAGATTAAATATTTATAAAAATCCATTGCATAAGGAATAATTTCTATGCAATTTGTAGCACAAATTTATACCATACATAAATTTGTTAGGATTAAGGTGTCTCAACCTTTTATTCTTAGCATTTTTTTATTTATTTTTATCGATGCAAGAGGCAGCTAAGGGGTTGCACCTGTATAAAAATAAGCTAAATATGAGAAAAAAGCATGCCCTTGAAGCAAGGGGTACAAAAGAATAAGCAGGTCAACTGGACTATCAACTTAACCTATATAGAATTTCAAGACAACACTTAGAGAAGAAGAAGCTGAAAAGGAACAACCAAGAGCAGACCAACAAAATGAATCCACCAAAGGAGACAAACCCAACTAGAAACGTAAAGTAAAAGACGTATAGCTAATGCCAAACTAAGATTTATCATTTTTTTGGTAAAAGAGAGCCTCCATGGTCCACTAAGAGCCCTCCTTGACAACTTCCTTTCTTTCAATTCAAAATTTTTTCTGAATCAGACTTCCTACCTTTTATCCTCTTCGACCCTCCACAGTCAAGTTTTAATTTGTTGCTCACTGTCTGAGAAAGTCCAAGATTCGAGGGATGAGCCACCACAAAGTCTTCATCAAAATATTTTGTGTTTAAATCATCCAGATCCTCCATGAAAGAAAAAATTCTATTTGACTCAAAGTCATCCTCAACCACCACAGCTAGAGGAAAAAGATCGTTATTGAGGATTTGAGTATCAATAATCCTCACAAGCTGCATTGAAGATGGATTTGAGGGTGCCACTATTTCAAACCCAAAAAAGGAGGCACCAAAAACTTTCCATGATTGTGCCATATGAAATCAACATCCAGAGACCCTAGCTTTTTAATCCATTTCTTAAGACTGAAACCTCTAGTTTCAGGCACTCTTGGAACAGTGTAGACCCCAACATTATGCCCCAACTTGTTGCAGTGAAAACATCAAAAGGGAAGCCCTTCAAAATTTAAGAATTGAAACCAAGTTCCATAAGAAGAATGTATTCGAAGCGAGCTAGGGAGAGCTTTGGAAATATCCACCAAGGCAGAAACCCTAGTAAACTTGCACGAAGAAGCCCCCACATCCGGATCAACCTTGATAAAAGACCCCACCTGATTGATCAAGAGGCCAATGTGATTAGGATCTCACATAACCAAAGGAAGGTTATAAAGCCCGATCTAGAGTGGAATCTCCATGATTTTAGTCGTAGTAGGATCAAATAAGGGAGTCTAAGGTGTGATGAATAGGCCAAAATTCCTAAAAAACTAAGGGCCATTCTGCAAGACAAAATTGCAGTTCGTAGCAAAAGATAAGCAAATAAAAAGAAGCGATAATCCAAGGGTTGGATCGTAGGAGGCAACAAATTGCTCCAAGCCAACAAAGCCCAATCCATCACTTCTTCTAGAGATGGTCATTTCTGTAATATCTTGATAACTAGAGAGTAGCTTCCAACATCAACCGAAATGGAATTTATACATTCATCAGAAATGTGGAAATCCATAGGTTCGTTCACAAAGAAAACTTCCACATCCCCGATAGAGAAAACAAATTTTCCATGAGAATTCAAGTCTCTGCACAGGCAAAGGAAGGCGGATCGGGCAGTTTGGGAGGAGGATGAGGGCTCAAACTTTGAATCTACTCCAAACAGTATGTGTTACATTCATGGAAAGGGTTGGCACTATTTTTTCAATCCTTTAGAGATACAACCGCCATAGTCGTAGGCATAGTATATGAATTCCCACCCAAGGAATCAAAGGGGAGGAGGGGTGCAGGAGGGGAGGGAATATTTGTGTCCCCATTCTTACCAAAGTCTGAGCGCAAAGAGTATCCCTGCCACCTTAGGCCTGCCATGACCGCCCGGGAAGAACCGTGACTTTTGCCCCTCTTGGTATCGCTTTTCTTTGCCTTCCTATATGCACCAGCAGTCTTATCAGGAGCCACAATCCCTAGGGCCACTACATTTTTTGCTCCATCGTTGCCCTCGCACATCACTTCTTTATCACCCTTAGCATTCAAATTTATTATTTAGGTGATTATTTAATTAATTCCTATTTTTATTGCCTACCAAATTAGTTCATACCCAAGACCCAAACTATCAACAATTTACTTTAGCATCACAGAACTAACAAAAGTAGTATAGCTAGATGGGACAGCCATAAATATTGTAGGAATCATTAAGGGGTTAAATTTTACCTTGCATGCTTGTCCAAAATTTTCTATTCCTCAAGATGTCTTTGAAGAAAGTGGATATTTGTCCTCTAATTGGTCTCATATATTGTTATAGGCCTAGATTTATAATCCTACTTACCACAAGTGTTTTGTGGTTCATTATTTGTAATTACTCTCCTTGCTTCATTTTGTTTTATTATTGTAATAAAATAATAGATGTTGACATCCTCTTCGAAAGATAAATAGGGAGG
>CM021110.1:434648548-434789954 GCA_007115665.2 Sequoiadendron giganteum | reverse complement strand
TTTGAACCAAAACCACCCCTCCTTGAAACCATGTGATTTTACTCACCAAAACCACTCTAAACCCAGTCAGAACATGGGTTTAAATCATTAAAACCACTCTAAAGCCAAAAATCGCTCGTGAATTAGTCAAACTGCAGGTTTTAGTTATTAAATCACCCTTGTACCACTTGTACCACATGATGTAGGGTTTTTTATTTTTAGTTTTTAACTGAGAACTTGAGGAAACATGAGTGGGATGTTTCCTACAAGCAGGGATGTCTCCACATGCGTTTCCCATATGGGAAACGTGTCCTAGTCCCCAAGAGATGTCCCAGGGGGTCGAAAATGCATCTCCCTACAACATTGATTATTGGTGATAATTCAAATTGATGTTTTATTGTTGTCTAATGTATATTTGATTCTTGTTAAGGGCCACATTATAATATTTTGTAGCACATAACCTCTGACTATTCTATTATTTCTATCACTAGGGTATAAATACAACTCTTAAGATTTCCTAGGGCTCAGAACTCTGGTCTATGACCCAGTTTTCTTGCTAACACTAACTATTTCGTTGATTGATAAATGTTACTACTAGTGACTCCAAAAACACTATATTTCAACTGTCTTTTCAAGTTTACATCTAGTCAGAAGGTTTCTTTGTTTTGAAGGATACAACATGGAAAAATAACTAGTTGGTAGCATCAAGATCTACCCGTTTTCTATCTCATTTCCATCGACTACCTTGTAAAGGACTCAAGTTGGAACACGGTACAAGCTACAATTGCTACACACAATCATTCAATCCTAAATCAGTCTGCCTATTTACAATTTTGTGAATTGAACATCATAATTTCATGTCATAAAAATGTCAAATTTGTATTTTTATATTCTAAAATTATAAAAATAGTTCCACGTTTTCTAGTGACTCTTATTTATACTCTTGTATTCCATTGGCAATTTGTATACTATGTAAGTTATTTCCTCTTGTATTGAATTGTCTTACCACAATTCATATTTTATTTCCTGGTTAGATTCAAGTTTCTCAAATACTACTAGATGCTAATGTCCAAGTGATGTCAGGAAATCTATGTAGAGAATTTTTGCTTCCACTTGTATTATATAATTCGTAATTTTTCATGATGCATTTATTTTTCAAATATAAAATAAATTAGCCTGAGAAATGGCAATAACAAATATCGATGCCAAGAAGAGCATACCTAAAAGCAATTTCATGTACTCCATATGTCATATAAAGTACTTCATAAATTGAAAACTAGATTGGAACTGTGATTAGTCCTAAATCTAGAATGAATTGCAATGCATATATGTTTGTGATATATATAATTCTAACACTGGATATATTACCTTCCTTTCACATTGAAATGTGAATCCAAAAGCAAGAAATTGACACCTTCTGCATTGCCATCTTTGTCACCCATACATGAGATCAAAATGTCTCCATATGCAAGGCAGTGAGCAATATGAGGAAAAGCCAAATTTGTTTTATCCAAGATAGTCTTTGGTTCAATGGCTTTGTGAAGGACTGGTGCCCTTGGATTGTCTCTCGTATCAACAATATAGATACAAGAGGACCTGCACATGAAGTTTCATGTTATTCATAAATTCAAAAGACTACAGTTTTTGTATTATGCATGTAAAGGAATATTTTGTATCATTGAAACTAGGTTCATATGTGAGCTGAAAACCAAAAAAATAGCAATCAGATTCTCAAAGAAAATTGTTGCATAACCTTTCTAAGGTATAATCAAAACAATAAGAAATTAGAAAGGGGAATTCCATTTCTTAAATGTTTCAACAAATCCTTTTAAAGGCTCTTCACAAGTTCACACAAGAACATTTGTGGGAACATGAATTGCACTATAATCCATCAGAAGTCACTTACAATAGTGATGGTAAGATGAGGTAACGCCTTTGAGCAGAAGGATCCCCATGGCAAGAGTTGCATGCATTCCATCCAAAGTGATGCAACTCATCGCCTAGATGAGTTACAGGCAAACGATGTATTACCTTAGAATAAGAGAATGACTTTGGATCCACATCTATTGTAGCTAAGTAGTCAAGATTTTCCCTTCTAGTACCTAAACCACAACCAATGTAAAAAATAAATTATAAGTTCATAATTTGATCAATATTTTATACTTCAATAAGTAAAATCAATACTTTAGGGAATCCCATAGCCTGTTGGAAGAAAGAAGCAAGCCTAAATTTAGTGCCCAAGTTAGAATTCCAACCCACATCCTTCCAATTCAAATTGACTTATCAATTAAATAGTTGGGGCTATCCCACCATTTATCTATAATTTCCTCTTTTTAACTATAGTATTCTTTATGGGGCAGTACAGGCCATGGGGATCATATTCGAGCTGGGATCCAATAGCTATACTCTATCTACATACTAAATCAACAGTAATTGGAAATTTGAGAAAAGGGCAATGTGGCTTCTTCAGTATGTTTTTAGTTTGGATTTACATTTTAGCAACAACCTGTAACCTTTAGAAGCAAGAAACAACCTAAAATCTTAACCCTCCTCTAGAATGAGAAGGGCCAGATGTCCGTTATGGAAATTTATTGATGGATAATGATTAATTCATTATTAAATTTGGTATGATTGTGAGAGATTCCTGTGGTTTAGAGATTATATGAGCTAAGAAGAGTAAGTAGTAAGTAGAATCAACAATATACCTTCTATAAGGTTCATCACTGAGAAAAAGATAGCCACTTTTTCAATATTTTGAAGGCTTGATAATCTACAATTATATTTTAAATTTAGGAGCAGAGAAATGCAACATTTATTATATCAATGAAAAGAAAATTGACAAATTTATCTTGAACAAGGTTACATGAATCATACTGAAATTGTGCCTTTCAGAATTCCTTCTTGATGTATGATACACAAATTAATGTTGAATATTTCCCACTTTCTTGTCAGTTCTAAAAATAGGATTTTTCTTGTGTCTTCCATTTTTTGGAATTGTAACTGTTGTAGGTAATGAATAGGGTTTGCCCATTTTAGAGCAGGGACTATTTGTTTTTTAGCAGTGAGGGGTTGTTGGAGGATAGGGATTGGTTGAGGAAAGATATTGTATGGGTATGTAGAATGTATTCCATAATTCAACACATACTGTAGATATTGTATGGATATTATATTGGCAGGTGTGAAGCCAAACTCTGCAACTTTTTTCAACATCTTGCCCACCCGTCGCTTTGGAACAAAGATCCAAGAAAATCTATGTAGATAGATTTGATTTGATTGATTCATCCATTAGAATATGATTAAAAATATATGCAAACATGCCTAATAGTAAATAACACCAATTTACATACCTGGATTTGAGTGAACAGTAAAAAGCTCCAACATGAAGTGCCCATTCAAATAATGTATATACTCAAGAGAGGTAGTGATTGTTTGTTAATTAGTATCAAGCCACCTCTGCCTTGCAAGGTTGGAGAACTATCAATTATTTTGCACCACTTGAATTATTTACAAAAGATTTTGGGAAAATTTCCCATCCCTTTACCATGAGCTAAAGAGGCTTGTACTTTTAAGTTAACCTATTTGATTAACCACTTGAATATCCCTAATTAAATGCAGAGAGACATTTTTTTTGCATTTGACAAACCATGTCTTTGATTATCCCTTCTTAGTATCTTACTTGAGATGCATATTGATTTGGTTTTCCATAGTTTTATAAAATCAAATCTTGTTGCAAACTAGTCTCAACTTAACAACAGATTGATCAAACCCTCACTGATAGAACTTTATCTCATAACTAAACATAAAAATACATCAAACTCGGACATATAACACAGTATAGAGTGAAGGCAATATTCAATAGTGATCTTCAAACCTGAAATGTCATATTGCGTGAAGCAAGTGCCCATTCTTCTGCAATTCATTTTTCCAAAGATTCAACATCAGTGTTTGGTGAAACATGAATGTCAAAACCTGCTTTCAGGTTGCTTGCACCAAACAAAAAATGCCATTCACCACCTATGTTAGCATATACTCTACCTTTGCAAGCATCCTCCCTATGTGAAAATGGGAGCTTTGGAATAGGGTATGGACATCTATAAAAGAAATGTGTGCCAATAGAAAATGTTGTTGTATACTAAACTGTGTAGGGTAAAAGATGTTGTAATGTCAAAACCTAAATGTGCACATTATTAGGAACTTGGCGGTAATTTTCATTTTAATAAACATACCCTAAAACCATTGCTCTAAACCTTATTTTCAGGTTGTAGCTCGCCAAATTGGAGAAGTGAAAGGTCAATACTAGCCAGGAAGAGTTTGGAGGAGCGGGAACCAATAGTGGCAGGAAAAGTAGCACAAAATGGTGAAAAACAACCAAAAAATAGCAAAAATGATGAACGTTTAAGATTTGTTTAATCATAAAAATTTAATATAATATATAATATAAAATATAATTAATATATTATATATATTTAATATAATAGTAATAAGATTAAATTATATATAATATAATTATATTTAATAGTATATATAGGTTATATTATTATTATAGGGTTATATTATTATTATATATTGTATTCTATAATAAAAATATTAAATATAAATATAAAATTATTATAATTAATAATTAATAATTAATATATTCTTATATAAAACAAATTAAATTAATATATAAAAAAATTGATAGTTTAATTGATCTTTGGAGAGATTAGGAAAAAGAAAGAGAGATCGAGGGGGAGACAATTCTATATAGAGAGAGGAATATATATTAACACTTGCACCTAAAGGAGGTTCAAGGATTGCGCCAATAGAAAATTATACGTATGTTAATATGTTAGAGAGTATGTGTTTGTGCATGGATGTGCTACAAATTCTAGTTGCATGTAGCTAGCTTAAATAATTAATAATAAGTGCTAAATAATATTGGAATGAAATAAATTTAGACAAATCTAGATTAGGGCTCCCTAACATACTTCACGCTCTTGGGCTTAGGTGTGGTGAAGTTAGGGCTCCCTAAAATGCTTCCTCTTTGACCCCATCATGCTAGACTATGGGAATAGCACTATTGATTCTGATTCCTTAAATGATCCATTCAAATGGATTGAAATAATTGATAATATATATGTATTATTTAAATGAAGGTGTCTGCAAGATAGCCCTCAAAATGCAATTGGATTGTTTAAATCATATTTTATTAGTGAAATTGACCACAATTTCTCTTTGATACATTTGACTTGCTAACACAATAGGAAAATCAAGCTGGCTTCAAATCATAGTTAAAAACATTAATGATTCATTAACATAATGAGTAATAAAAGTTAAAGAATGTAAATGTTAAATTTTTTTATAAAATATGTGAAGGCCTTAAGACTGCACCGAGAGGCAATGCCTTCCATGCAATAGGTATTTTTGGTGCACCAAGCAACCTAGGTGGCCAAATGGCCCGCTTAGGTAGGGGTCCCATGAGGGGGGCTTAAGCTTTATGGATTATGATCAAATTTCAAAGAAAAAAGAATAGAGGAGTAATAGTCATTTATTTAGTCACTTTTATTTGTCTGATATTAGTCATTTATTTAGTCATTTAGTTGTGATTTTACTCGATGACCAAATTAGTCACTTATGATGATCAAATTAGTCATTTATTTGCCAAATTCTACTAGTGTTAGTCACGTGACTAAAAATTTTAGTCACGTAGTCATTTATTTTCCAAATTCTACTAGTGGAGAGAGAGAGGTGAGATAAAGAGAAACAAAGAGAGTGATGGAGGGAGAGGTAGGTAGAGAGAGGGAGAGGGGAGATAAATATAAGTAGAGAGGGAAGGAGAGGTAGAGAGAGGTAGGTAGGGAGAGAGAGAGAGTGTGTGTGGTAGGGAGTGATAGATGGAGAGGTGGGTAGAGAGAGGGATTGACAAATAGAGAGTAGATAGGGAAGAAGAGAGTGAGGGAGAGGTATAGAGGGAGAGAGAGAGAGAGGGAGGTGAGAGAGAGGTGAGAGAGGTGTGTGTGAGAGAGCAATAGAGATATTGGTAGGGAGTGATGGAGGGAGATGTAGGTAGAGAGAGGGAGAGAGGATATAGAGTACCAAGAGAAGGAGAGAGGGAGGGAGAGGTAGGGAGGGAGGGAGAGGTGAGATAGAGAGATAGAGAGAGGGAGGGAGGGAGTGAGAGGTAGGGAGAGAGAGGTGAGATAAAATTAGAGAGGGAAGGAGAGAGTGAGCAAGAGAGAGAGGTAGAAGGAGAGAGAAAGAGAGGAGGTAGAGAGATGTAGAGAGGGAAGGAGGGAGGGAGAGAGGGAGGGATGGATGGACGAAGAGAGAGAAAGAGAGATAGAGAGAGGTCTAGAGTGTAAGGGATAAACAATGAGTGAAATAAAGAGAGAGAAATGATACAAATTTCTTATTACTAAAATTTGACCTCCCGATTATTAAAATTTGACATGTTGATTACTAAAATTTGACTAATTCTAAAAAATTATAAGATCTTCCAAAAACTAGAATTTGCATTATAACTCTTAGAGATCCGAAACCACTCTCAAACATCCTAAAACTATATACATGAAGTATAAATTAAAGTACAAAAAAGTAAATATCCATATGTAAATGTCAACTTATACTTAATTTTTAATTTAATGTATATAGTTTCCTTGAAAGACAAAGACAAGAAAGAGAACTAAAAAGAGAAAGAAAAAAGAAAGAGAAAAAAATTCAATGTAAGACAAAACATGAGCGCGTTATAATGCAATTGTATTTTGTTAAAGCATTCACATAATGTGAGCGCGTTATAACACACTCACATTTTCTGAATGCATTCAAATAACGCGACTGTGTTATAATGCGCTCACATTTTGTTAAAGCATTCACATAACGTGAGCATGTTATAACACGCTTGCATTTTGTGAATGCATTCGAATAATGTGAGTGTGTTATAATGTGCTCATGTTTTGTCTTGCTTTGGGAATCCCTAAGCCTTATGGCTTGGATTTACTTTGGATTTCCAACCCAAAGGCTTGGATTGCCTTTTTAATGACCAAAAACATGTTTTTGCATATTCTACAAAATTTCACATAATCTCATTCGTGCTAACCATCAGGTTTGCACATGTTTCAAGGTCAATTAAAACAAACACCTGGTAATGTTAAGCTCTCTCTTAGCTATTTAACAATTTTTTTTCACATTTTGACTATGTTAAGGCTTTCATATTTAATTAGTTGGGACCCAAATCTACATTGACACACTTCTCAACACTTCCTCAAACAACAATTATCCTCTATAATTAGCGCTAACAGACAGGTCGACCAAACCTGCACTAACACTAACAAGCGACCACAAGCATGCCTCTCCAGGTTTGGGAACATCTCGTGGACCACACAACAACATTTCAAAATATATCAGAATATTCCACATCATTAGAATATTCGCCACAACTACTGCAACCATCTGAAACTCAAGAACACCTTCATTATGTGCAACTAGACATATTGGCATATACATCCAACACACCAGTCAAATTTGTGAAACAACTCAACACATGAAACTTCAAGGGAACAAAGATACAAATGATATAAGAACATTCCTAGATCCACAACACCAAAACCTTCACTACATAGAAATGCGAAGCAATCTCATTTCTCCCAGACACCCTATTTCACCAAATATACATATTGTCAAACACATCTTCCATTGTAGTATGATCTAGAGCCTAAAAATATGGATATGACACCTCTAAACACCTCTAATAATCATGTCCAAATTACATGAGCATATCTTCACTCATGGAGAAATGTGGAGCAAAACCTTGAACACCACTCTATCACACAAAACTCTCTTTTATTCCAATTTTCTCAAAAGCACTTGGAAACCAAGTGAAACAACTTCATCAAAAACATTACTAACATCTCTAAAACACATCTATAAAATTTTCAACATACAACACTTTACAACTACAACAATCTCCCCAAACACAAGTCAGGCCAACAACCTTTGCAACTATACTGAACTAGGACATCAATGAAAACACTAGCATGTGTTGACATCAATACCAACAATTCTAGGCACATCATCAATACCAACAACATTCTAAAACTCTCTTTATACAAGGGGTTGACATCAATGACAACACCCGAGAAAATAAAAAATAACTCAAGCTTCCAACATCTCCAAACTTCCAACAATCTCCCCCTTTGTCATTGATGGCAACACCTGCTTTTTGAAAAACCATCAACAACAAAAGAAACCGACAACAGTATTGTAATAAGAATTACTCCCCCTGACTGGGACAACTCTTTAATCTTCATCCTCTCTCTTCACAAACTTCTCTTGTAACACCACCAACACCTGCATTCTAGATCACTTTCCTCCTTTGCTCCTCAGACAATACTCTCCCCCATATACAAGTTTTTCAACTTGTTTTTCTTTCCCCCTATGGTATTTTAACCACTTTAACTCTCTCCCCATTTGACATCAATGACAAAGGGCCAAATCATCATTTGCTCTTCTCTGCACTTTCTTTTCTATATTGAACTCTTTTGCTCTCCCCTTTTGACAACATTCAAAGGGCAACCACTACTCTCTCTTTCCACTATTTTGCATCTTCTACTCTCACTTCCTTTGACAAAGCTTCAAAGGACAACACTATCAAACAACTCTTTTTATTTCTTCTACACTCACTTTCCTAGACACTCCTCCTTAGGGGCACACAATATGCTCCATCTGATTGCACCAACCAACAACCACTACTACTTTGTACTCCCCCTAATAGGTAGCCTTCAACATCATTCCATGACCAAGAATGTAGATCTTGAAATGCTTCTCAAATAGATGTACACACTTATGCATCTAGTTGAAAGAAGGAGGGGCAATAACCCCTGACTTCTCCCAAAGATACTCAAAAGTATATTTTGGAAGAGCCTTTGTGAAAATATCAACAATCTAATCCTTAGTAGGCACATACTCCAACTTGACATCATTCTCTACAACTTTCTCTCTCGAGAAGTGGTACGTGATTGAGATATGTTTTGTTCTTAAATGCATTATCAAATTCTTTAAAATATTGATTGCACTTGTATTCTCACACATGATAGAAATAGGTTCATCATATGCAACTTTGATATCCTTCAATGTTTGCTTCATACACAACACTTGTGTACAACATGATGTTGTTGCAATATATTCTACTTTTGTAATAGATAATGACACTGAATCCTAATTCTTACTTAGCCATGAAACCAACTTGTTTCCAAGAAATAAAGCACCACCACTTGTACTTTTCCTATCATCTACACATCTAGCCTAATCTGCATCTATATATGCACTCAAGGAGAAGTCAGTATCCTTAAGATACCGCAAACCATAATCCAGAGTGCCCTTTAAATATCTAAATATCCTCTTCACTACCGCAACATGAGATTCTCTGGGATCTTCTTGAAATTTAGCCACAAGACAAAATGAATGTGTGATATCCGATCTAATAGCAATAAGGTATAATATTCCACCAATCATTGATCTATACTTGCTCTGATATATCTTAGGAGATTCATCATTCTTGCTCAACTTACAATCAGTAACCATAGGTATACATATTAGTTTAGAGTCATGGATTCCAAACTTCTTCAACAATTCCTTAACATACTTAGATTGTGATATAAATATACCTTTCTTTGATTGAATGATCTGCAAACGAAGGAAGAAATTCATCTCCTCACACGTTGACATATCAAATTATTTCTACATTTCCTCTACAAACCTTTGCACATTCCTTCATTTTCTCTGAAGATTATATCATCAACATATACTACCACAATTAAGATTTGTTCACCTTCAATTTTGAAATACAGATTGCTATTTGTAGTACCTTTTTTGAATTCTTGCTACAACAAGTACTTATTTAACCTTGCATACTGAGCTCTGGGAGCTTGCTTCAATCCATACAATGCTTTCTTCAATCTGTAGACCATATTTATATCTTCTGACAACTAAAAACCTTCTGGTTATTCAATGTATACCTCTTCTACCAATTCACCATTCAAGAATATAGACTTCACATCCATCTAATATACTTTGAAATCTTTGTGTTGCAAAAGCTAAACACATCTTGATAACTTTCATTCTTGCAACCAGAGCAAAATTTTCCTCAAAATCTATACCTTCAACATGTGAGTAATGCTTACACACAAGTCTAGCCTTGTTCTTGACAACTTTTCCATCTTCATTCAACTTGTTCTGGAATACCCACTTAGTACCATCATATTCTTATTTGCTTGTCTTGGGACCAATTCCCAAGTTAGGTTCTTCTCTATCTATTCTAACTCTTCCTTCATTTCTTTGATCCAATTCTCATCTTTGCATGCCTTAGTCACTATTTTTGGTTCCACCTCAGAAAGTAAACATAAATTCACTTGTTCTTCTATCATAGCAGCTTTTCTCCTTGTCAACACACCTTTTCTCTTATCTCCAATGATCTAATCTTCTGAATGATTCTTTTGCATATGTTTAGGAGTCTTAGAATTATTTTCTAGAGTTTCTTCCTCTTCAATTATCAACTCGTTTCCTTTGTCTCCAACCTTTTCTTCTTCATTGGAAAGGGGATTCATTAAATTTATATCCTTCTATCAACACTAAACTTTGATGTGTTTCTTCATCCACTTCGACACTTGCACTTTCAACAATCTTCTTCAACCTTTTATTATAACACCGGTAGTCCTTGCTTCTTGTAGAGTATCCAAGGAAGATTCCTTCATCAAATCTTGCATCAAACTTTCCTAAGTTTTCTTCACTCTTTTGATATAACATTTTCTTCCAAAAACTCTGAAATATTTCACAGTATTCCAGGTTTACCATACCATAACTCATAGGGAGTTTTTGAGCTGTTCACTTTTGCTTAACCTTTGTTAAGAATGTAGACTGCAGTATGAATTATTTCTCTCTAATAGACATCTAAAAGATTAACTTCATTCATCATTTTCCTAGCTACTTCTTGAACTATTTTATTTTTCCTTTCAATGACTCCATTATGTTGAGAAGTTCTAGGGGTTGATAAATGCCTTCTTATTCCATGATCTTCACAAAAGCTATTAGACTCATTTGAAGTAAACTCGCCACCTCTATCATATCTCAAACATTTATTTTTTAGATTCATTTCATTCTCAACCATAGCTTTAAATGCTTTAAACTTATCTAAAGCTTCTAATTTTTCTTTGAGATGTAACCCAAGCCATTCTAGAGTAATCAATGGTTTTCCAGAAAGCAAGTGTTGTCATCAATTCCAACAATTCTAGGCACATCATCAATACCAGTAGCATTCCAACACTTTATTTATACAAGGGGTTGACATCAATGACAACACCCAAGAAAATCACAAACAACTCAAGCTTCCAACATCTCCAAACTTCCAACACGATCAAGGTGGATCAAAGATGACCAAAACATAGTTTTTACCTATCGACCAAAAACCTATCAACTTTTAGGTTTAGCACCTACCAACACAAAACTTAGATTCACTCGACAAGGTTCCCCTATCCTATTTAGTGAGTGTGTGTGTCGAATTAGATAAACGTACCAATAGTTCCCATACCAACCTCCTCTCCTGGGTGACACTCTCCACCCCCCTTTGGAGGGTTTGAACCTTTCCTACATCCAACTTAGAGCAACATGTACGTGGTTAGTTGATAACATATAAATCACATTCATCATATATCATAAGAATCATTAAAGCATTTAAAAATTAATTCATCATAATGCATATTCATACATTTCATTCATCCATTGAACGTCATCAAGGCATAATCTTGCATTTAAAATTATATTTACTCATAAAGGTAAAAGTAATTTGGTAATTTAGAAATGGGGTGTAACATGGTGGTAATGAGGTGGATGATGTAAATGAAGTTAGAGAGGAGAAAGAGTTTGAGGAGGACAATGTGGTTGAGGCTAGAAATGAGAACCTAATGTCTAAGGATGAGAAGGACAATATAATGCAGAACTCTCCTATATAAGAAAATACTAATGATGGGGGTTTTAATACCCTAAGTTCCAAGATAGAAGCCCTCAATGTTCGAATGGATCAAATGAAAAGGCAGCTTGGTGAGGATACCAATTCTAAAAAGCTTGAGGAAATGGAAGAGGCTATAAAAAATCTCTGTGATGTGGTGGATGGCATTATGAAAAAGGTGGTGATGGGCATTGTTTCTAGGCAGGGCAAAATTAGGAAGCAACAAAAGAAAAAGGGGAAATATTTTTGAAAGACTGAAGCTGATAAGTCTGAGAATAGGGTGATCAATGAGAGTTGCTCGAATGTTGTGGTAGATATTCAAGACATTGGAGTCTTATTAAAGACTCTTAATCTGCTATTTTTTCTCTATGTTTTTGTTTTGTTTAAATCTCTCTGGTCGTAGTGCCTTTATGTGTATGGTTTTTAGTATTGTTGTTTTAGTCTTAGATTGGTTTAGTATATTACCTTATGCTGATCTTAGTATGATTTTACAGTATGTTTTAAAGGCTATGCTTAATGGATGGTGGCCTCTGGTTAGTTTTGTTGTGGATATGGTTTTTGATTTTGATAAGTGGATTGTGTGCCTTGATTCAAATCTTGTTACTGGTTTGTATGCTTTACTTGATGTTCCTATAGGGTTGCTAACACTGTTATAGTCCTTTATTGTTTGTGACTGGTTGTTGTTTTTCCAATCTATTTTGATGGGTTGTTCTACTCTATTGTAAGCTTTGTATGGGATCAAGGCCCTTCCCTACTTATCTAATCAAAAACACAAATATAATAGGTTTTTAAATCTACAACGCAAATAACTCATGAAATGGAGAAATCTTCACAAAATACTCTAGTTTTAATGAGGATCAACCCTTTGAATGGATTAGTTAGATTTTTGAATGTTTATGGACTATGATCAAGTTTCTTAAGAGGAATTTTGAACTTCCAAAATATTCACATCTATAGATTCATGTGAATCATGTACAACAACCATCTCTTTTTTAAGAAATACCAAAATTGGTGAAGATAAATTTTGAGAAATTTAGCCCGTGACCATAAATACTTAGAAAAACTAAGACACACCTTAACTATTATATTTCTTTACTTGTCCCAAATTTTATCTTAGATCAAAGCATGTTGAAACTATATTATATTTTAATAAGCTTACATTTAAGTCAAGGTAAATTGTTATTATAGAAGAAGATCCTAAAAAAAATTAGGCAATTGTTTTCTTTTTCAATTGTTAAGTTTCAAACTTTTTGTGACTTGTCAAAGTAATTTATTTGGAACATAATGACTCATGTAATTTTTATTGCTCGATATATAGTTCACATGATGGAAAGGGTCCATCCCACCAAAAAGATAGAATAACATGAGATTACTTTTCTTACAAAAAAACATTAGGGCAAAAAAGGAAAAGGAGGCAATGCCCTTGAACACACCATAGACTTTTTATAAAATATACATCCATATATTGAAAAGTAAGGTTAAGTGATTCAAATTTTTGAAGCTAAAATGTAATAACAAAACCAATAAAATAATTATATTAGGTAATGATTTACATTAACAATGCTAGGTTTAAATCTTCTTTTGAAAATCCTTTCTACAAACTTTATAATATAAAAGTAGAAAATAAAAACTAGAGTCATATGCTAAAAAAGAAAAAAGAAAAAAGAAATCTTAAACAATGACCAATAATAACTCAATCAAAAGAAAAAACTTTGTTGCATGTAAACGTAATTTAAGTGAAAACAATTCTTTTTCTATTGTATTGAAATTTTTAAGCTTTAAAATTTAATATCATAATAAAAAAATTGACTTTATAAAAATTTGAAACACTATTTTAAGAATTTAAAAATTGATCATATATTTGAAAATTTACATAAATTTTGTGATAAAAATATTATCATTATATTGATAAACACCTTCTATTATTTGAAATAATGTGAAAAACATATTTTTAATCATTAAAAAAATAAAAAAAATATTTAAATTAATATATATTATTTTTTTAATATATGTATACAATAAATACATAATAGTTAATTATTATTTTAAAAACAAAAATATATTTAAACATATAATTTATCTATATAACAAACTCAAAATATAATATTTAATTAAAATAAAAATAAAATTCAACTTAATTTTTTCTTTTACATAAAAATAATATACTTTAAATATATTATTATATTATTTTATTTAAAGTAAGATAGACATTAACTTTTAAACATACATGTATAACACCACACCAAAAAACTATAGAGGTGGTTTTCCACTACATGCCAAAACAAGCACTAATATAACTTCATTCCTTTTACCTTTGTTGAAAAAATTCTGCCTCTAAACATGCCAATATTTCATGTTATTATTTTGAATAAAAAGTCGTTCTATTGAAAATTTTGTCATTTAAATTTATTAAAATATTCTAGTGAAAGTTGAAATTTTAATTGATACTTGAAAATTGATTAAGTCAATAAAAGTTCATTTTTCAATTGAATCATTTTCAAATTGAATTATTTTCTATTAAAAATGACTTGAACCAAATAATCTACTTAAATCAATATATTTAACTTAAATAACATAAAAAGTCTACGATAAAAGTTTAATAAAAATCACTACTTAGTTCTTGGCTCTTAGTCGAAGAGGTTCAACCTAAGAAAGCTCATGCTTCGTATCCGATAGCAAAAAAGAATTTGTGAATGACCTCCATAAAAAAAAATCACCACTTAAAATTTCATAAACGCAAAGGTAGGATGGTCAACTATTGGATCCTCTCCCCTATAATTGAAACTTGGATCCTCTCCACTAATTGGAACTTGGATGGAACTTGGATTCTCTCCCCTAATTGGAACTTGGATGAACATCTAGCATACAATTTGAACTAAACCCTGGTCTAGTAAAAACCATGTGCCAGATGATCAAAGCTTTCCATAGAACGGAGTTGAAGGTACCATATGAGATATTTCCACATAATAATATGACCGTTGACCCCACTCTGGCGTGGAGTTTTCCAAGGGGCTTCGCCGAAAACGATCAAAAAGAATTAAGGTTCCGTAGCAATTCAATCCGCTGCGGTCTTGATAAAATCTTTCATGGCCATTTTCTGGTGAGGGGTTGATTTGACGTGGGCCAAATAAGCCAGCGTGGATCAAGGAAAAGAGAGAATCATGCAGTCCGCCGAGGGGACGCACGTCCAGGGTTCGAATCTCGCAAACACAGAAGCTCTAGATTTTGATTAAAAAAACGAGACCGGAGTAATAATAAAAGTTTGTATTGAGCTGAGGATTTGTTTCTGGTTTTATCTTTTGATTTTTATCTGATGTTATTGTGACAGCATCAGCAGAAACAGAAATAAATTGCAATGGTTTCTAAGCGGGAGGGCATGGCGGGGAGTTTAAACAATAATAATAAGGCATTGCCTGTGGCGGTGCCGGTTTTGCCCTTGCCTTACGGAGCGGTGGAGGCGAGCTGGGATACGGAGGAGGACGCGCCAGGGCCCCGCTGCGCGCATAGTCTCACCGCCGTTGCAGCCATTGGGAAGCCGGATGCTGCGGATTACACAGGGCCGCGGCTTATCTTGTTCGGCGGCACCACTGCCATTAATGATGGCAACTCTGCCCACGGCGGCGGAATAAGTAAGTTCTTTGCATTGTGATCCTTTGAAATTCGAATTGAGAAAATAAAAATGATAGAAGGTGTGATCGGAAACATCATTTTTGTAAAGTAATGGCGGAGTAAGTTCGTTCTTTGAACTGCGATTCATTGAAATTCGAGTGGAGAAAAAGAAAATGATGGTAGGTGTCGTCCGAATGTCAATTTTCTAAATCGGTACGGCTCCTCTGTTTTAGGCGGGGAGAGTAAGCAAGGTGTTGTAAAATTTGAATTGAGAAATAAGAAAATAACTGTATGTTTGCTCCAAAATGGCTTCTTTCCTCTAGACGGTGCAATAAGTAAGTTCTTTGCACCGTGATTTCAAGAAATTCGATTTGAGAAGAAGAAAAATGATAATAAGTGGTCTGCAAAATTGATTTTACTTATTGCTTATGGTTCCTCTGCTCTAGGTAAGGGAATAACTTCATTCTCTGCACTGTGGTTCTATGAAATTTGAATTGAGAAGAAGAAAATTGATAGTAAGAATTGTCCGAAACATGAATTTTGCAAATAACCTTGGCTCCCCCGCTCTAATTGAGAAGAAGAAAAAGTAACGATAAGTGTGGTTAACATCAGTTTTGTAAATTAATACGTCCTCTCTGCTCTTGACAGGGGAATAAGAAAGTTGAAGTTTTCCTTCCTCATGCAAAGATATTTGATTTTTTGTATGTATACATGTACATGTACAGATTAATTATTTGGGGGATTGTATTGGGACCCTGCGCTCGAATTGAAATTTAGACAACATAAAGCTGGATTAGAACTTGTCACAGCTAGCATTTCTTTCTATCAGATCTAAGAATATAAGAAGTAATTTTCTTTGATTTACCAAGTTCCGATTGGAAACCAAAGTCCAATCTCCCCCTACTGGAAATTTCAAATCCTGCACCTCCATTGACAAGGGATTCTCATCCCCACAAGGTATACTTTATTTATAAAGAAATGCAAGGCTCTGCGGGAGCTGTTGGAGGCTTACTTGCAGTCTCCACTGTGATCTCAAAAGTCAAAGCAGGAAATAAAGGAGCCCCTTTAGGGAGCTCTAAACCGGCAGAAGATACCTGAGTGGGTATTGAATACATACAGGATTCTCTCAAAGCACCTAGGATGGTAAAGTTGGGGGGAAGAGCTTCTCTCCACTAGGAAGCTTGGCTGGATTTTCAATCAACATGGCCTGTTTCAAAGTGTCTGCAGTAGATACAGAAAGAGAGAGAGAAAGAGAGAGAGAGAGAGAGAGGGGGGGGAGGGAGGCAGGGAGAGAGAGAGAGAGGGAGGGAGGGAGGGAAAGTAGGTCAATGGGACTGAAGAGCACAGAAGTTTACAATAGAAAGCTCTAGGAATAGAAACCTAGACAAGCCCCACAAAGGGGAAGGACAAAAACAAAGAGAGAATGTCCATGGATGACTAAAAGTAGGTCAATGGGACTGAAGAGCACAGAAGTTTACAATAGAAAGTTCTAGGAATAGAAACCTAGACAGGCCCCACAAAGGGGAAGGACAAAAACAAAGAAATACAAAACAGCAGGGAATCACCAACACAAGTGGTCAAGAAACTAGTACAAATAGCCAAGAAGGGGGGAACAAGAACTCCAAAGAGCAAAAGTTGAGGAATACTAGAGCGATAGGAAAGTCTCATCAATTATCGTTGTTTGGGCCAGAAATGGTGAAGTCACTAGCATCATTGTTGATCATTATGAAGGGACCGATACAAGATCTGATAATGCTAATTGGGGAGTTCAGAAGCATAGGAGAGTTGAACAAGTTACTCCCCCTAGGATAACACTTGTAATAGTGAAAAAGCTTGTAATATGCGTATGCCCCTGTGGCTTAGGGGGTGGTTGGGGAGCAGTACATCTATGTCATCAAGAAGGAGCTGAACCTCACTGTTGGGAAGAAGTAGGACCATGATGCTGAGGAGGAACATGTTGGAGCAAAAGTTGTGGGAGATGTCATCTCAGAGGGCTATATGCATCCATGTGAGAAGTGGCAGTATCCAAAGACTGTTTACAGCTGTTGGAAGGAGGAGGTGATCAACCTGGGGGCACTAGAATCTCTTGGAAATCCCATGTAAGGATCTAATTGAGAAGAAGAAAAAGTAACGATAAGTGTGGTTAACATCAGTTTTGTAAATTAATACGTCCTCTCTGCTCTTGACAGGGGAATAAGAAAGTTGAAGTTTTCCTTCCTCATGCAAAGATATTTGATTTTTTGTATGTATACATGTACATGTACAGATTAATTATTTGGGGGATTGTATTGGGACCCTGCGCTCGAATTGAAATTTAGACAACATAAAGCTGGATTAGAACTTGTCACAGCTAGCATTTCTTTCTACCAGATCTAAGAATATAAGAAGTAATTTTCTTTGATTTACCAAGTTCCGATTGGAAACCAAAGTCCAATCTCCCCCTACTGGAAATTTCAAATCCTGCACCTCCATTGACAAGGGATTCTCATCCCCACAAGGTATACTTTATTTATAAAGAAATGCAAGGCTCTGCGGGAGCTGTTGGAGGCTTACTTGCAGTCTCCACTGTGATCTCAAAAGTCAAAGCAGGAAATAAAGGAGCCCCTTTAGGGAGCTCTAAACCGGCAGAAGATACCTGAGTGGGTATTGAATACATACAGGATTCTCTCAAAGCACCTAGGATGGTAAAGTTGGGGGGAAGAGCTTCTCTCCACTAGGAAGCTTGGCTGGATTTTCAATCAACATGGCCTGTTTCAAAGTGTCTGCAGTAGATACAGAAAGAGAGAGAGAAAGAGAGAGAGAGAGAGAGAGGGGGGGGAGGGAGGCAGGGAGAGAGAGAGAGAGGGAGGGAGGGAGGGAAAGTAGGTCAATGGGACTGAAGAGCACAGAAGTTTACAATAGAAAGCTCTAGGAATAGAAACCTAGACAAGCCCCACAAAGGGGAAGGACAAAAACAAAGAGAGAATGTCCATGGATGACTAAAAGTAGGTCAATGGGACTGAAGAGCACAGAAGTTTACAATAGAAAGTTCTAGGAATAGAAACCTAGACAGGCCCCACAAAGGGGAAGGACAAAAACAAAGAAATACAAAACAGCAGGGAACCACCAACACAAGTGGTCAAGAAACTAGTACAAATAGCCAAGAAGGGGGGAATGAGAACTCCAAAGAGCAAAAGTTGAGGAATACTAGAGCGATAGGAAAGTCTCATCAATTATCATTGTTTGGGCCAGAAATGGTGAAGTCACTAGCATCATTGTTGATCATTATGAAGGGACCGATACAAGATCTGATAATGCTAATTGGGGAGTTCAGAAGCTTAGGAGAGTTGAACAAGTTACTCCCCCTAGGATAACACTTGTAATAGTGAAAAAGCTTGTAATATGCGTATGCCCCTGTGGCTTAGGGGGTGGTTGGGGAGCAGTACATCTATGTCATCAAGAAGGAGCTGAACCTCACTGTTGGGAAGAAGTAGGACCATGATGCTGAGGAGGAACATGTTGGAGCAAAAGTTGTGGGAGATGTCATCTCAGAGGGCTATATGCATCCATGTGAGAAGTGGCAGTATCCAAAGACTGTTTACAGCTGTTGGAAGGAGGAGGTGATCAACCTGGGGGCACTAGAATCTCTTGGAAATCCCATGTAAGGATCTATGCCGAAGGGTGACGACCTCCTAAAGATAAAGGGTTAAGCACTGCTGGTCTAGATATCTAAAGAAATAGAGAGAGAGATCTTTCTTCCACAAACAACTCAAGCATATAAAGTACACAAAAGACAAGAAGACATAAAACAAACCATTACATTCTGTTTTCTGACTTAACATATTAACACAAATTTTAGAAAAATACCAGATCGGCTAGGGGAAAAAACTAGAAATTAAATGAGATCAGTCAGGGGAGAAAACTATACTGTGCACTGTGGATGAAGGGTTTTGCTGATGGCCAGATGCCTATGTTTTGGTAAATTAATTTATGTTTCAACTGAGATTATATTAATTTTGTGGAAGAATTGTGTAAATTTTGCAACAGTTCGTGTAGATTTTGTAAATCCTCCTTGGTGAATTGTTAATGAGATATTTGCCTTTTCTGAAAGCACATTTATTTATTCCCCGGAAATATGACAAAAATCTAAATATCTAAAATTTTGATCTTCTGTGTAAATTTTGTTGTATGTTTGTGGAATCTGTTTGCTGAAATGTTTGCTTGAGCTTAGCAATGACAATGAAAGGTTTTGTTAATGTTCAAAAGTGTACATTTTGTTAAATTATTGTAAACATCAATTGAGCTAATGTACATTTTTATGGTAAATTTATGTAGATCTTTGTTGAGTTCATTCAAATATATGGAATTTCGCCCTGCAATTTGAAAATTGTAATGAAATATTGTTGCAAAGACGGTTGCCTTTGCACCAAAAGATTGACTTGTTAATGCTCGATACAATCGCCAGAGTTAATGAATCCACGGGAGGCGGTTAAACCATGTCATGAACCCAAGCCTTGCATTGCACAACACAAGGAGACCAAGAGCGCACACCTTGCAACAATCCCCCCCCGCGCAAGCGAGGGGCTTGAACCCATGACCCAAGCTTTGATACCAATTGTTGCAAAGACGGTTGCCGTTGCACCAAAAGATCGACCTGTTAATGCCCAATAAACTGCTAGAGTTAATGAATCCATGGGAGGCGGTTAAACCATGTCACGAACCCAAGCGTTGCACTGCACAGCACAAGGAGACCAAGGGCACACACCTTGCAACAATCCCCCCCCAACGCAAGCGAGGGGTTCGAACCCATGACCTAGGCTTTGATACCAATTGTTGCAAAGACTATTGCTGCTGCACCAAAAGATCGACTTGTTAATGCCCGATACAACCGCCCAGAGTTAATGAATTCACGGGAGGCGGTTAAACCATGTCACGAACCCAAGCGCTGCGTTGCACAGTGCAAGGAGACCAAGGGCGCACAACACAAGGAGACCGAGGGCACACACCTTGCAACAATCCCTCCCCAGCGCAAGCAAGGGGTTTGAACCCATGACCTAGGCTTTGATACCAATTGTTGCAAAGACTGTTGCTGCTGCACCAAAAGATCGACCTGTTAATGCCCGATACAATCGCTAGAGTTAATGAATTCACGGGAGGTGGTTAAATCATGTCACGAACCCAAGCGCTGCGCTGCACAGCACAAGGAGACCAAGGGCGCACAACTTGCAACAAATATTTCCCTTTCCTTTAAGTTGTATGGTTTATCCCAATTTTGGTAGGTACTGAAAACTGTTTGATGTTTAACGTAAATTGTGTTTTGAGACTTTACAAAGCACTTGCCTTAAGCTTGTATGCTTTATTCCAAATTTGGTGGTGCTGAAAACTACCTTTCCCTTTTCTTTTTTTAAATTTTTTATTTATTTATTAGACTGCAGGAATTGGGTAGCACGACCCCCTATAAACTGCAGTGTGCTTGGTAAACTTTTTAACGTGAACGGCGGCGTTGGCGCGACACGCCCTCCGGTACCACGGGGGTGGGGGAGACTAGACCTCGTGACCAACCTCTTGCAACAGGAAAGATTTAGCCAACCGAGCTAGGGCCCCAACCCGAAAACTACCTTTCCTTAAGTTGTAATTGTGTTTTGGAAATTTGATGACGAAGTTTATATTGTTCTAGAACATAAATGCATAACATTTTCCATCGTTTGTGTAAATTTTGTAGTCTGTCATGGAAGGTAGTCACTTACTTACTGTTGTAGGAAAGGATTTAACTTGTGTTCAAATGTGGAAGTTTTGGTAAACTGTTGCATGTTGTAATCCAGTTTATGTAGGTTTACTGTTAAGTTTAAGGAAATTTGTTGAGTTAGCATAAATGTAGAAAACCTGGCTTGGAGGATATAGCGAATCGTTTTCTTTGCCCTAAGCAGTAAGCACTGTGTGGGAGGATACTTCTTTAAGCTTTATATATTTTATCGTAGTTGTGGTAATTGGAGCCTCAAACTGTTTTGCCTTAAATATTAATTGCATTTTGGAATGTGTTACTAGTTTTTTTGTATTGCATGGTGCAGGATTGGCTGGTGTTACAAATGCAGTGCATGCTTATGACTTGCTTTCTAGGAAATGGAAAAGGTATGTTGGGATTTTATCCAGAGTTCTACAAAGATTTGTTTTTGTTAAGAGTTGATTGACGCTGGTAGCTCAACAATGGTTAATTACTTAACATTTGACATTGATTACTGAGTTCTGTTAATCATAACATTTGAAGACTTCTAAAACATACACATTTTAAAAATTCTCTTACACTCTTTTTCTTAACTAGAAGAAGCTTAATTGTATTATACTGCAAACAACCATATGTGAATCAAATCCTTGCACTCAAACAGCCCAACTTAGCTCAAGTTTTCTTATTGCAAATACATCCAGCCTCCAAATCTCCAAAACTTTGGAAGCTACATAAAGAGAAATTGGTGTGACAAATATCAGAAGATATGATTCTGTCAAAGTTAACCTACACAGCAATGGCAGCCTTGGTAGAAGTATCTGCCATCAAACTCTGCTTCCTGTAAAAATGCGGAAAGTTAAATTGACTGAAGTAAGAGATCAACTAACTAGCTTCTGCAACCTGACTCTTAAAGGAAGCATACTCAATATGCCAATTCCCAGGATTGTCCTATCCTTAAATTTAAATACTCTTGAATGAGATGCTTCTTATACAACTTATCTAGTGGCCTAGATATGAACAGAGCTTGCAGCAAACAATTGTATATTCGAATTCCAACTCATCTGCTAAGTAATAGAAAAAGCCACCAGCTCGAATCACCCCTGGATATGTGTATCTCCTTTGTTATGCGATCTACTTTCCTGAAAGTGCAGGTCATGAGCCTTGCTGTTTTCCTTTTGTACTCAATTAGATTGTTCAGGTTTTCTGTACCATGGATGTTGGCATGGCTAAGACATCGATCATTTTAGACTTTTAGTTCTATCAACTGCTCTTTTTCGTGGAGTTCTTGAACTTTCTCTTTGAGATTCTTGTACATGTGGAGGATTTGTGTTTACAATCACACGTTTCTTAATCTCAACTGCTGTCCCTTTTGTTTAATCCTCTGTAAGATGACTTTCCTTGTCTGGTGGATCATTTCATGACTTTCTTTTGCATGGTAAGGTTGCAAGTTTCTAATGTTTGTAGTTGTTGAAACTCAGTAACAATATGTAGGATATGCACAAGTATAGCATGAAAGCCAGAATGCAAATCCTTTCCATCATAAGTTTCAACTCCGCACATTTGAGTTTTCTCACCATATATCTGAAGTGTCCTTGATGTTCTTTACTTGGACCTGAAAACATTAATCCATAATTTCAAATTATAATGTAATTTTTTTGTATATAGCACAAATATTTATTCTCCTTGCTTGCCTTATCTATCTGGGCATCCTGAATCATGTGGACCTTCATTCTGTTTCTCCATTTTCTTTTCTTCCTTCTGAAGTTTCTTAGGAGCAGATTTCTTTTCTTCAGTACATTCCTCCATGTACTATTTTCCTCACCCATATAGCCATGTGGTCATGTCTTCAGTTTATTTTAAAGTGAAATTATCAGAACGAATTTCACTGGTATTTTAAAGTTTTGAGGCAATTCCTTGGAAGAGTAATTTTGTAGGGGTCAAAATAAACCCTTTGAGATGGACATAAGTGAAGAGCACAAAAGATTTACTGAGAGGGTGGGGGGGGTGAATCAGTAAATCAATCACAAACTTTTATTTCTTAATCTTTTCAACTTTATTACAATCAACTTTTTGATATGAACCAATTTCCACAAGTTGACACAACTATATTGAATTAATTTCTTTTTCAAGTAGGCACCAACCTACAAATTTACAATAAGATGATTTAGTAGAATGAATTCCACAAGGAACACCTAGACCTCTCCAAAATTTAGTAGACTCCTGCCTACAAGGAGCACCAACCCCTAATGCAAGGCACCAAACCTTGACTTGATGGAAGTGAGACTGCCTTCAATCTGATCTACACAAGCCCAACTCTCCAATCTGCTCTATGTGATCCAAGATATCACCTTCAGCCCACACAAGGAGGTAGGAATCTGACTGAACTGCAAGTCTTCAATTACACAACCACTCAATAAAACTTGAAATGAATGCCAAATATATATCTTGTTCAAAACTTGCATCCCTTGTAGTGAGAGAACACAACTCTTGACTAATCGCACTTCTTCATTTGAGTGTGAACTAGTCTTAATTAATTTTCCAGATTTAAAATACCTTTGATAAACTTTCTCCTTAATTTTTCTTTTCAGCCGCACTTGTGAAATATTGAGGATCACGTCTTTTGAAATGACTATTGGCTGAACTCATTTATTTTTAAGGAATAAATGCATTCCCTTAGAAGCGCGTCTCTTCAAGTAACTTATGAAAAGAAAAACGTCTTAACTGAATTTGCGTTTTTTTACAAACTTGCTAACTTATTAATACTCGTATCCTTTCAAGAATACGTCTTTTACAAGACTTAATTATTTTCTTCAGATTTTACAACCTGTTCTTCCTTTGTAGATACACGTCCTTTCTTATGAAGCCACGTCTTTTGATAAAACACATCCTACAGACTTATGTTGATAAACGCGTCTTTTCAGATTTATTTTATGTGTTTAGTTAACACGTCTTGAACAAGAAATAATACTTTGTATATTTATGACGCCTTGTTATTGAGTAACACTTTAATCGGATTTAGTTAACACGTCTTGAAGCATTTCAAATTGTAGTATTTCGATCTTGAAGCATTTGCTGTAGCATATTGATACTTTATTATATTCTTCTTTCCCATATTTCAGAAAATCGATAATGTCTTCTTGTGATATCCTCTTAACACGTTCTTTAGAATCAACAGTGATTCTTACTTCAATCTTTTTAATGAGCGACAATGATTCTCTTTAACATTGTCACTTGCATCAAACATTGATTGGGTATAATAATAATAGCTCTTTTAAGTCTTTGACTGTCACAGTGTCTTATGTGTTAATGTTCTATGTAGCTTTGAATGCTCTTACAACCTCTTTTTTTTTTCTTCAAACTGTTAAAATCATTGTATGTAACATCTGTCTTTGTATTTACCAATATTATTGTATGTAACATCTAGCTTATCATTATAAGCATTATTTCTTCAATTAAAGTGGGATATTACATCTCCATTACTTCTAACAATCGTGTCCATACGTTTGACATTAATGACTCCATCTCTTATTTTTTCTGTGACATCAATGACAACATTTCCAACAATAAGATACCTGAAGAACAATGGGTCTGTAAGCTGGTCAGTTTAAATGAAGTAGGAGATGAAACAAGTTTACTTTAGACCTTCCTGCTATACAGTAATATTAAGCAAAATAATACAGATGTTTGTAATCAAGCAAAGCTATACAGTAATATTAAGCAAAATAACACAGATGTTTGCAATCAAGCAAAACATGGGGGATTTATTCTAAAACTACTCAATCTTGTAAACAAGTAAACTTGCTTTGATTGGTCTTGCAGGCCATTTTTGGCCTAAAGGACAATAAAAATATCATCTCATCTTTTGAATCACAGGTAGTTAAAAAAACGTTCCTTTTGCGTATTGAACATGATCTTGTAAAGCTGTTAGAGACAGCTTTTGCTTTCTCTCATTTGAACTGTAGGCATGCATGGGCAAACAAAACCAAGCTATTCTTTTTGGTTAGTTTTGGACATGAAGGTAATTTATATATTTCTTTGTTAGAAGCGATGAAGCTTTGTGTAGGTTTAATCTAATACTTGTCTCATGCTGTTTATGTTTGGCCTTAGATTTTATTTCTTTTTGGGGTAATCTTAGTTTTTGCCATTTTATCATTTGTTTGACTTTTAAATTGTAAGCAGAACAACCAGTAGTTTTTTGATAGTATGGGTCATTTCCGTGTGTGGAGTTGTTAGATTCATGTATTCATGGTTTTGGTACAGATAATACTGCATCATAACAATATGAACTGCTACTCACAGGTACCATCCAGGAGGGGAGCCTCCATCTCCAAGGGCTGCACATACAGCAACCGCAGTGGGAACCATGGTTGTATTTCAGGTAGTCTTTTTCAAATGAAGAAAAGTTCATTACAATTTATAGAACTTTAAATAAATTACAACTCTTCTTTCATATATATATATATTTCTTGTTATTGTTGTTAAGGCTGACCGGGTAGATCTCAACTTCTAGGGTGGTATTGGTCCTGCTGGACATTCTACTGATGACTTATATGTGCTCGACTTAACCCATTCAAAGTTCAAATGGCACAGGTATGTAGTGCTGAAAATAACTAATTCCAGCATATTAAAATTCTCCAACTATGACTTGTTTTTGAATAATGTATTTCCGTGACTTTTTTGATATTTAGGGTGGTTGTACAAGGACCTGGACCTGGACCACGTTATGGCCATGTGATGGACTTGGTTGCTCAGAGATATATTGTAACTGTTAGTGGAAATGATGGTAGGCCACATATTACTTTAAGACCATCTCAGTGATCTTCTTGAAAGATTTTGTAGTTTGACAATCCCATGTGGAATTAACCTTGTTGGTTGTTGCTTTGTGCTTTGCAGTCAAGCTGATGTTAAATTTTTGTGTCATAAAATCAAATGCAGGTAAACGTGCATTATCTGATGCATGGGCACTGGACACGTCACAAAAGCCGTATCAATGGCAGAGGCTTGAGCCAGAAGGAGATAGGCCATGTGCTCGGATGTAAGAGAGCTACCATGTTTGAATCTGTATCTTCTTGTTATAGACTATAGTATAACAACTAGTTGAATCAGGGCTCTAATTATTTATTAGCTACCTTGTGTCTCAAATTATAAAAGTAAGTGTTGACTGTTGCAGTTGAAACTCAAAAGACATTCAAGTTGACAAAGCTGAGAATTAGCAATTTCTTCTACTTTCGTCATTAGTGGCCTTGAGTTTTAAATCTGTGATTTTATAGGTATGCAACAGCTAGTGCACGTGCAGATGGCATGCTTCTGCTTTGTGGAGGGAGAGACAGTGCTGGCATGGTGAGATATACAAAAAAATGAAAACTATTTTGTTGGAAATAATATGGATGGAAGTCTTTATTTTGTTAAGAATTGAATCTATTATATGCTATAGCCTTGGAAGTTAAACATGGTTTTTATTGAAGTCATTTAGTTTAGTTCATTGAGGGAGTAGCCTTTCTAGGCTAATGTAGAAAATAATTCTCTGTGGAAGCCGCTAAAAGAGAAATGAAAATAAATACCTCGCCAGAAACCTCAATTGTATTTTTGTGTAGTCATTTGGATGTAATTTCTTGAGTTTGGTACATATCAATGAAGTTACCTATTAGGCATATTCTGAAAAGATGTTCTATTATTGATAATTGATGATTGATGATTGTAATGAAGGAAGTAGAGATGTAGAATAAGCTTCCTACACTAAGCTATATGAGGAGGTATGTGCAAAAATAAAATTGATCATATAGTTACAAGGAAATAAACACAAAATCAGTATACTATAACATACTGATTCACATTGATCCCTTTTGGAAAAGTACTCCACTCCAAAGCAACTCAATATATTATTCAATAATCAACAATTACAACACACTTGCAGAGTCCAAGCCCTTACAGCACTATAACAAACAAGAGATTTGAGGCAATTCTGGCAACATAACAACACCTACAAAACTCACAACAAAACCTCCATCACAAATACTCAATAAATAGGAGAAACAATACATAAAAGAATCAAAGGGCAATTCGGAAACCATGAGCCAAAACCATCCAAAATGTGGCACCCAAGTCATTAGTTAAAATCCAACAACCAAATCCCAAGACAAGTCCACAAGCTAAAAATAACATATTCCTTAGACTTGTCATAAGCTTGTGATAATCCTTTCACCAGCTTGGGCACTCCATTTTGGTTCCATTATCTCCATTCAAAGATGCCTTATGATGTGTTGTAACATGTGTCATAAGCCAATCAACAAATGTAATTCTCTCATAACTCTTTTATGTGTCATAAATGCTCTTACATTTTCGATGTGGGAGGCCTAGCTTTTGGACCTATAAATTCTGATTTGGGAAGTCAATTGAGCCATTTTAAAAAATTGATGATCTTAAAGTGATTCATGTAGTTGTCACTCACTCACTTTAGTCAAAGCCTATATTAATATTGTTTTGGGACGAAAATTGACTTTTAGAGCCAAAAAAATTGCATTTTTGTGTTTTTAATAGTAGGGAGCAAGGTTGAGACACCTTTACTAACATTCTCCCACTTGTCAAACACCTTGCAAGAGAAAAGGGAATACCAACACTTATAGTTATTTGCGAGGGGCTAAGAGGCCCATATATTTATTATATCACTTGAACTTCTATGCATTGACTGACTTCATTAATGCATTTGCAACATTTTACAAAGTGTCAAATTTCTTTAGCATCACTTCCCATTCTCAATCATGTCATGAACAAAATGATACTGGTTATCTATGTGCTTTGTCTTTGCATGGAAGGTCAGGTTCTTTGCCAGACATATGACACTTGACTATCACAAAGAACTCTAATAGCACTTTGACTTAGTTATACATCTAAACTTGATGTCTTAAGTTAGGTGGCCTTCTTACATGAATGGTCTTTGTGTGGACAAAATGACCACAACTTGTTGCTTACTGATCCAACTAATAGCACCACCAAATAAATCGAACACATACCCATTAATGGATCTTTTATTGTCAACATCTTTTGGTTAATTTGAATCCACGAATGCACAAATATCTACTAATTTTTAGTCCCTTATAGAATTACCATGACAACAAATAAAGTACTCAAAGGTGCTTCACAAATATTTGAAGACCCACTTAACTACATCCCGATGATCTCGTCCAAGATTACCCATGAATTGGTTAAGGATTCCCACTACTTTGGCAATGCTTGGTTTTGTATAGACCATAGGATACACCAAATACCCAACAAGACTAGCATAAGGCACTCAAGCCATGTCCATCTCATTAGGTATAGAGTCTATAGACAGACATTGCTTTACAAATAACTTGGTCCCCGTTGAAATAGGAACACTCAATGGTTTGCAAATTGACATTTTGAATCTTTCCAACACAAAGTACACATCTTATGAGGTTGTTTGAGACCATACAAAGATTTTTTTAATTTACAAATGAATGTTTCTTTACCTCTGCATAGTGCTTAGGCTGTGTCATGTAGATCTTCTTCTCCAATTTACAATTCAAGAAGGATGTCTTCACATCTATTTGTTTTATCTTTAAATAAAAAATTACTACTACAGATAACAAGAACTTAATAGATGTCAACATAGCAATTGGAGAAAAAATCTCGCCAAAGTGTACCCCCCAATTTGGGAATACCTTTTTGCAAGAAATCTCGCCTTGTACTTTTCAATATTTCCATCTGAATTGATTTATTTGAATACCCATTTACATACAAGTTTTCTTCCTTTTGGCAATGGTACCAAGTCCCATGTGCCATTCTCACTCAGAAACACCCATATCCATTGAACTACATCTTATTTCCATCTAGATGCATTGACATTAGTAATCATGAGTATACTTGTTTGGTTGTTATCTTTGCCGAATGGACCTCCTCAAGACTTGAAGCAGAAGTTCTACATCGTTTTTGGAACTATTTGAATCATTTGAACTCTCCTTCACTTTAGGTCCTTCACAAGCTTCTGGTTTAATCTTCTTGATATTTGGGGCTAGTTGAACTACATCTTATTTCCGACCCTCTTTTGGTTGCAACATTGTAGAATAAGGCTTGATCTCTCTAAAGATAACATTTAGATGAGCTTGCCTTGGATGCATTTGAAGAAAAAACTTCCCACATAATTTTGGCAACAAACTCGTCGACACTTCTATAGATGCATATGCAGCAATCAAAAACGATATACAGGTGTGGAAAAATCAGTTATTTATTTATGCCACAAATTTGACATCAATGACAAAATATTCAACGACATCAACCTTGTATGATCTAGCAGGTTCTAGCCCTAGACCTAATTTGCTCTAAATGAGTTTTTTTTTCCTTTTTTGCATAACTTGGTCATACGGATTCAAAAAATGGAAAACAAGATATCGTTGGAAAGCTGGTTCTAAGCACTTTCCAGCGGTGTTGGTATTTTTTCCAAATTTTGTTATTGGTGAGTTTTATAGCTTGTTGAAGTCAGATCTACCCATTTACGCTTCTACACACAACTTTTGGCTTAGGCCTTTTTTCATGATTCTTTGACATTGGAAAGTTGATGATATCAAATTTCCACAATCCATATTGTAAAACTAAATTATAAATGATTTCTGGATTTGATGCAAAATATTCTACACAATCAAATCCGGAAATCATTTATAATTCGAAAGTTGGTTCAATGCTCTACATCAATCTCGGATTTGTTTTTTCTAGAATTTTTACTAGGTACACAAAGATCAAATTTGAAGTGAGTTTTTCATTTCTTGCTTTTTAGTTGTGAAATTTGCAAAGGGGTTTTGTTTTTCTTGTTGTTGGGGGGAACATTTTCATTCTCTAGTACTTATAAACATCAGAAAACACACAAGACAAGCATATAGTCACTTTGTAAAACTCAAAACCAAACATACACATGGCAGAAACCTCTTCTATTGAACACCTTACATTGCCAATTATCATACCTGGAAACCTTAGATAATTAGATTACTTATGTTTAAGGGACTATGGTCTACATTGGATGATATTGCACTTGAGTTTACTTGAGAAAATGATTTATTTTCCTACAAAAACAAGATGGATGAAGCTATGGGTTTTATTGTACTTCATGTTTCAGATAGCTTGTTTCACATAGAGTCTTGCAAGACTCCTAAGCATATCTAGGATAAATATAAGGAGTTGTTTGGTATAGTCAAGGAGTTCCGAGCAGTACAGATTGAGGCAGAGTTGATTACATTGGCACCTGACTCATTTCCCTCCATTGAGGACTTTTTGGTAAAGTTCAAGTCATCGTGATCACTTTTTTACGGTTGTGGAAAGGACAAGGATGACAAGGCATGCATTTTTTGATTTTGTCTACCTTCTATTCCACTATGGATGCATTGGGAGATACCTTCATATTTCCTTCATTTGAAGTCTTTTGTGATCGCTTGACACGGGAAGAAGCTAAGTTGACACAGTTGGAGTCACTTTCTATTTCCAAGACTCATCCATTGGTTGCTTAGTCACCCAAGGGAAAAGGTAAGAAGACATAGAAGCCCAAGATTTAACCCATATCAAGCAGTGAGAGTTCCTCCAGGCCTAAGTAGAAGTTAGATTAGAAATGCCAATCCACACCTAAAAATGATAGATCTTCTAGGCTTGGTGAATCTTCCTTTAAGGCGAAGAAGAAATTAGGAGACCTTTGCAGTTTTTGTGGCAAGGAGGGACATGTAGTTACTAGATTTTGGAAGATACTAAAGGCATTGAGGAGGCCATGCAACAACACACCATTTCACCCTCTTAAGTCTTCTTCCACTGCCACAGGCAAGGGTCATGCACTTTCAACATATGCTTCATCTTTAGCACATAGTTGAATTATTAACTCTAGAGCCTCACGTCATGTGAATCATTCATTTGATCTACTTGAGTCTCTTTTAGATAGCAGTACTTCTCAAATTGTAGTGGGTAACTCTTCACAGATTTCAGTTTTGCGTTCAAGGATTATTTAGAAGATCTAAGGTTAGATTGAGGATGTTCTCCTTGTTCCAAATGTTTTTGCTAATCTACACTTTGTCTACCAGATTTGTCACATTGGGGGGGTAAGGCTGTTTAGTTTTTCGCCCAATTATGTCATTGCTTCAAGAGAGCTGATTAAGAGTCCAGTTTGTATAGGTTCCATGATTTTGAGTCATTGAGTGGTTCATTACACATTGCCCATGCAAATTCTTTGAGTAGACTTTGGCATGAACGTTGTGGTCATGTCAACTATTCGTATCTATAGCAATTGAGTACACATGAGATGGTACTTGGTCTTCTTGAGGTTTCATGCACAGAGCGTGTTTGTCGAGGCTATGTTCTTGGTAAACAACATCAGGAGCCCTATCCAAGGGTAAGGTCCATTGTGCTTCTACCTTATTTAGTTGGTACATAGTGACCTTATGCTTTTTCCCACTCCATTTTCAAGAGCCAATTATGTGCTTACATTCATTGATGATTACTCTTGTTGCACAAGTTCAAGAGTGATGTCTTCGCCACTTTTAGGACATTGAGGGTGTTCATGGAAAAGCAATCAGATTCTTTTATTCGGTAGCTTTGCATAGATAATGCGGGGGGGGGGGGAGAGCGGGAGAGGTTTGGTGGGATGTGAACTAGGCATTTTAGGATTATTGCATTGAGCATAGCATTCATCATTAGTTCATGGTTTCTTATACTCCTCAGCAAAATGGTGTTGCTAAACGGAAGAACAAATCACTTAGGTAGATGGCCAATTGTATGCTTTAGTTACGTTCTATGGCTCCATCTTTTTGGGCTGAGGCAATCAATTGTGCTAATAATATTCAGAACCGAATTCCCCACAAGACAGTTTTGAATATCACTCAAGAGGAGGTTTGGTCCAATATCAAGCTTGATGTTTCCTTTTTTAGAGTATTTTGTAGTGAGGTACAATAAGTGCTGGAGAAACACTCAACTGGATAGGAAACTCTAGGAAGAGTGAGTCAAACTCCTCATGTCACTATTTCTTATTGTTACAAGTGTTTCAATGCCTTTTTGGCTTTACAAGAGAATCTTATGGTAATCCACCTTATTCGTACAGCTGCATGCTGTGTTGGCATGAGCAAGACTGTAACAATCCAGGTCCCATGCTATAGACCTAAGATTGGATTACATCCATCAGAAGATGGAAAGCATACGATCAGACCTGAAACATACGCCTGTACAGTCCCTCCAAAATGGCTCTGAACACCAGCAATTGATTGTCTCTGTTGTTTTGCCCTCCTCTCTTTGTTCAGCATTATCTTTTTTTTTTCTCCCAGCTTTAAAGACCAATTGTTTTTTTTCCTATTGTAACAGCTCCCTGTTGGCAACTGAGTGATCACCCAAGATAACTGCTTGACTGTTGGCCTGACTCACATGGGAAGATCAAAATGATCTCTAGCTCATCTTTAATAGGTGCAAATAAAAGAATATAGTCTTTCCACAAGAAAAGGAAGGTAAACTGCTGCTCTATTCAACTTCCACTGTTGTGGTTCAGGAGGATAAATGACCTGCCAAAGAAACCTACAGTTATCACTGCCAACAAAAGACAAAACCAACTTCCAAACAATTCACATAAGCTACCAAATGCCTTGACAGCTAAGTCAAATGACTTGTCAATGTGCAGGAGGCTTTCATGGGCCAGAGCAAACAAAATTACCTGCCACCTGTGAAATCAGTCCATGCAACTCCAAAACAACCACTCATATAGTTTGGCACTGTTTTTGCAGCCAAAAGTATGTTTTACACAACAAACAAACATATTGTGTTGCCACTAAGATGTTTTGCAGTAACCAAAACCTTTGAACAGCAACTGAAACCTGTTGTGCAACAAATGAGACCTTTTCGCATCAACTAAGAGCTCTGCACAGCAATTGAGAGCTCTTCTTGTGCAGCAACTGTGAACTAAAACGACATGACCTTGGTGGTTCAAATATCAACTGCATCTGAATTTTCGGATCACTCCTCCACATTTCTGAGGCTTTTGGTCCCCAAAAGCTCACAAATTAGAGAACCAATTGAAGAACCCTCAACTCCACATGAATTCTCAAGAATTCTTCTTGTCATTGCTTGCATTTCCAAACCCACTCCATGCTACAAGCATACTTGAACCATGTCTGATTTGTTTCTGGATTGTGCTTAGCAATGCATCATGGTAATGGAAACAACATTCAACTCGTCCTTGCTTTTGTTCACCCTCCAATGGTGGAAATAACCATCCTCTTCTTTTCCAGTAAGCATTGAATCCCTTCTTTGGAGGTGTCTGACTTATCAGAAACCTTTTTCCAGCACATAGCATCACAATGGTTTCTCATACCACAAACAAAACAAGAATGTGCTTCCCAACAATGCTTGGCAACTTGCCCTTTCCTGTGGCAAAAGAAACACATGATAGAAGACTGCTTCTTTGCATACCTTGCTATATGTTTTCAACTCCTTGAACCACTCCATGGGCTCCAAGTTTCCTTGGATTATCCTCTCCTTGGAGATGCTCTGCATTCACTTTGATCACTTTCCCCTTAGTCTATTGGCTGTTCACTCCTTGGCTCCTCCTTGCTAGTGCCCAAATGGCTTCAGACATCTTTTCAACCCTTTCTACATTGGAGCTGCTGTCCCATCTTCTTTGGAGTCTCTAATTTCCCCTCATGAGACATTGCAACCTTCCTTGCAACCTGCTCAATGGTTGGAGAATTTAAATCCTCTCGACTTAACAAAAGCAATCATGCTTTTACTTTGGGAAGTCTCTTTCTTCCATTTTGGGAAGATTTTTCTTCTACCTTTGTCCATGCTTGCAACTTTCATAACAGCACTCTTGGAACACTCTCCTTCTTGAATGCCAACCATGAATCCCAAACCAACATGTGGAGGTTTATTAACAACCTCAATGGATTAACCATTCCTTAGCCTTGCTCTCCTAGTCCTTTTCCTTCATACCCAAACTTGGACAACATTCTCGATCAGAATCTTTTAATACAACATTTAAAACCACCAAAAAATTCTTGTGGGGAAACAAATAAATCTGTAGGAGTGCTTGCCTCTGTTTGAGTTTGAGCATCAAACATGGAGGATTTACATTTCCTCTTCATTACTCCTTCAACAATTTGCAAACTTGCCAACACTACATCCTTGTCTTTCAATTCTTCTTGCATATTTCCCCCATGGCTTTCCAACTGAGCTTGCAATTCCCTTTTCTTCTCTTTCAAGGACTGTGCCACTTCCTCTACCTTAGGTTTTCCTTTTCCAACTCCAAAAGCCTGCCATTCTTCAATTTTCCCATGGCTGAACCTCACAAACCACCAAACCCTGCACTTCTGCAAAAGAAGATTGTTAGCAACACCCAAAGCTCAAGGATGCACTTGATCCAATACAAATCTGATTCGTAATCTGGGGTGGATATTCCTCACGTGCAGTCATCAACATATGGATTAACAATGCTCAGACTTCTCTACACTCCTTCACACCCATTTTACCAACTACAACAGATTTTAACATACAAAGATAAATGCAACTTAACAAATTAGAGTTCTAGGCATAAACAATGTGGAATCAAACACACACAAGTCTGAAACAACACATGGTTATTGCTGGAGAAACCTTCAACTGGCTAGAAAACTCTAGGAAGAGCAAGTCAAGCTCCTTTTGCCACTATTTCTTAGCTGTTACAGGTGTTTTCAATGCCTTTTTGGCTTTACAAGAGCATCTTAATAGTAATCTACCAGCTCCATACACATGCATGCTTTGTTGGCATCACTAAGACTGCAACAACTACAGACCTAAGAATGGTTTTACATCTATCAAATAGGGAAAACATACACTCAGTCCTGCAACATACACTTGCATAGTCTCCAACAAGTGGCTCCACTCACCATCGATTTATTGTCTTCCTTGTTCTGCCTTATCTTCTTTCCTTTTATTCTCCCAACTTTTAAGACCAACTGTTTTTTCCCTATTGTAATGGCTCCCCCTTGGCAACCGAATGATTGCCCAAGATAAGTACATGACTGTTTACTTGACATGCACTGGAAGACCAAAAATTACCCATACGCAGCAACTGAAACCTGTTGCTCAACAACTGAGACCTTTGCACAGCAACTGAGAGTCTTCTTGCACGACTGTGAATTAAAATGACATGAGCTTGATGGTCCAAATGTCAATTGTGTCCAAATTTTTGGAGCATTACATCATCATCAATAGAAGTAACCGACCATTGGGAGTGCAGAACATTAAGGGTTACATCCAAAGGAAAACATATTTATTAAGAGTTATTTTTGAAATATTCAATGAGTGTGCTTGAAATTACAAGGTTGGAATTGCTGCATACATGTAGAACAACATATGTCAGAATGTAGAAACAGGCTCCATTAGTTACTGTTAACTCCACATAAACATAAAGAGAACATGCAATTATAAGGTACCTAAAGCTATCGTATTATATGTGGAATAGAAGTTAAGTATATTTTGTACAATGTGAAAACAAGATATGAATGGCATGTATTTATGCTTATAGACATTACTTGCTAAACCCTAATAACCCTAAGATGAGTTTGTCATTCCTAAGAGTTGAGAGTTAGCCAGTCTCATATCAGCAAGGATCTGAAGAACAGAATGTGTTAACTTGTGCTTTAAAGCAATTATCGCTAGCTTGTAACTGATTGGGTCCCAAAGCAATATTTCCAAGAATACCACAAGTTAGAATCTTATGTTCCTAAGAAGGTGGGTTTACTATAATCCAAACACCATAAATCAATCTTATTTTTTTAAAATTTTACTAATGTAAATCTTCAATGATTTCTGATTTTTGTGAGGAAGTTGACGAACAGATTCCATGTTAGAGTATCTCTTTGTAGGTAAAAAATACTGAGGAAAAATGCATGGTCTTCAGCTGGTTAGTGGCAGTTCAGGAGTCCCTATGCACTAAGAATTTGAAGGATTTAATTATTTTATATGCTTATAATTAGTGTCTTATATTCTTTAGGGTTTACTTTTGTTCTAGGGTTTGCATTTTCTTGGTGAAACCTCACTTGCTGCATTTGTAGCTGAGAAATGCTAGACACTTATACTGTTCATTGTAGAATTGCGTTCCATTGATCCATTTTGTCTTTTGTGGACGTTAGTATAATTTATCTTTTTCTTTCTTTTTTGCATGATTCATGGAGGGTTATTAGATAGAAAGGCATATAACCCTTTGCACAGCCTTTTATGCAGTCCAGATGGGGAAAGGAAAATCACCATCTGTCCATTTATGTTGATCAGAGTCATAACTTCATACTGAACTGCTAAAATGATCTCAAACAGTGCAAATGATTTTAAGGCATGTCCTCGATCTTTTAAATGTTTCAATGCTTGCACTGAGTTGAACCTTTGAAGGTGCTTAGAAAGCTTAAACAGATCTTTATATGAAATTGTTGCCATGCAGTACTCATGGTTGTTTTGGTATGTGGTGTTGTATCTATGCATGGTTCTATGAAAATTAACTAGTGAGTGAGTGAAATGGCAGAATTCAGCTGATGATTATTATATTTTCAGGGGTTTTCGCATTCGTAGCTAAGAAATAATGTTAGAGAGATTCAGAAATGCAATTTATTTGGAAAGATCTAATCTGCACATATGCGCGTATGATAGTTAGATAGAAAGATCTGTAATTGAATATTGTAAAGAATAACAAGTCCTGCCTGTTGACAAGGGTTTTGTTTATAAAGCTGGTATCTTCACGTTGAGGACGCATGCTTGTTGACATGTATTAAGTCTTGAAGGTGTATGTTAATATCTACTAACTGCAAATTACCTATATGTTGGCAGCCCCTTTCTGATGCATATGGCTTGTTGAAACATAGAGATGGACGATGGGAGTGGACTCTTGCTCCTGGAGTATCACCATCACCCCGATATCAGCATGCGGGGGTAAGACTGGGATTTTCTACTTTGAAACTGTAGTGATGGTCCAACATTGGGTTAAATTGAAAATGACAAATTTGAATAATCTACATCAATAAATTAGGTAATATAATTGACTTTGATTAGTATAATAGGGCAAGGCTAACACAGCTAGATGGTTTTCATTTGAAATTTATCCCAGTTGTATCAATGTATCAAAATAATGAAAACAAATATATGTGTCAAGATTTATTGGTCTCGGTGCCTTGCATGGAATTTCAAACAGGTTTTTGTAGATGCAAGATTACATGTTTCAGGGGGTGCTCTTAGAGGTGGTCGGATGGTGGAAGGATTCTCGACCATTTCAGGTTACCCTTTCTGTTGAAGTATTTCTGTTGTATTCTCTACAATTTATTTACTTTTATTCTTTTTTTATACATTTTTGTATTAACAATCTTCAATATGTTTTACTTGTTCATAGTGCTAGATACTACTGCTGGATTGTGGCTTGATCGAAATGGAGTTGTCACATCTTCTCGAACAAATAAGTCTCATGTAGAATCTGATTCATCTTTGGAACTTCTAAAGCGTTGTCGGCATGCGGCAGCTTCTGTTGGGAGTCATATATACATTTATGGTGGATTAAGAGGAGGTATGCTTTTCTTGGTAATTTCAGATCATTTTTTTTATGATAGGTAATGCTAAAGCTGCTGTCTGTAACAAGTCTATTTATTGTTATTAGCACCATAGTTGGAAAACTTGGACTCAGCAAACTCAGCAGACCCAAAAATTTTGACTCAGCAAAAAATCGGCAAAAAACTTGGCAACTTAAAAATTGCTTAAATTTCTTTAGAAAAACATTTTTTTTGCAAAATTAAGTGACAAGATGTATCCAATAAGTCCACAAATGAGTACAAAAGTGTTTTCTATTAAATTTGATTACCCAATATAATCAATTTCTGTCTTTCTTGGATAAGATTTTATCAAAAAATTGCAATTTCTTTTTCGCCTGCTTTGTTAACGTTGATTTTCATTCATTATTCTCAGAATCTGATCATCTTGGTCTTTCAGTTTGGGACTCAAAAATAATTTCTTGTAGTGTCTGCCTAAAAAGTGTCCTTTAAGTTTGTCTCAATTCAAATCTTTAAAAGTTTAGAATTTAGGCTAAGCTACCATTTAATAATCTCTTCTAAATAAAGGCATACTTGGAAATATAATGTTTTCCTTGTAGGAATTTGGCCAAACTTTCACATCATTTTTTGTGAAAAATTTGTGTGGAATTATTATCTTGAGAAGTGATTACTTCTCTGTTTTTGGCATAATCAATATTCTGTATTTTATTGCCTAACCACAACAAGTTCATAGTTGAACTCCTTCAATTTTGTCACTTGGTGGATGTTTTGTTGAAGAAGCACCACCAATTGGACTAGAAGGATCTTGTCCTCATGTGGGAAGCAGCACATCATACCATGGCCATGCTGGCTTTGGAAGGGAAATGACAAATCAGGAGAATGTGGCTGGTGGGGGTATGGAGACAAGGGAGCTGATGGAGCAATCTCCTATGGATATGGTTTTGGCCTGAGAGAAGAATCTTAAAGTGTTGAAATACATAACAGAAGGATGTTCTCTGAATTGATTACCAAAGGAAAATCTTCTTGAATCCACCAGAATCGGCTGAAAAATCTGTGACATGGGTTACTGTGAAAACCCAAAAATGAACTGCACATATGTGAAATATTTTTCCCAACATATAAATTGCAAAAATTCACAACAAATTAAATCATATTCAAAGAAAACATAAATTCTATCCTTGAAATTGACATGGAGCCATATGACTTTTGACAGGCATTGTTATTTTTTCAGGGTTGCTATGTGAGCAAAAAGGCATTATGACTTAATATAGGGCTAAGGTTATTAAGAAGGTGCAGAGTTATTCTTTTAAAGCTCGGATGCTTTTTAAGTTTTTTCAAAAGTGCTACAGCTATTTCCATTCAAGTGGACTCTCCAAATACAATTCCAACGATAATGCTAATTCAGATTTCGTGGTTTGCGGTCCTAGAACACTCTTTTGAGGTTCATAATATATCCAAGATCATCATTCTGTCTCCACCAGCTGTTGCACACACTTTTGAAGTGACACAACACAATCTGGATAGATTGGACACGGTGCAATCCAAGCCTGCACCAAACTTGTGCTGTCTTCATCACCATCTTTGTTAGGAAACTTGATCCCTGTAGACCAAACCACAAAGGTTCCTCACAATACACAATACCACCTAGTGCCAAAAATGTTGTAGCCTTCATTCCAGAAAGGGTGGTTCTCTTTGTGGGCTGGATTCAGCTGTTACATTTCAATGCTGTTCAACTTAAGTGTAAAAATGTGAAGAATCACGTGGAAGAGATACCATTTCAACTTTCATAACATTTCTTTAGCCTTCCCGGCTTTGTAGCATTATGCATACATTTGTATCAGTAGATTTCACAAAATAAGAATGGAAGAACTTAGATTAGAAGCATGTTTGTAGTTTAGACATAGCTAGTGGAAAATAAATAACCATACACCTCCCTCAAGAGTGTGCCATGTATAGAATATACAAACTCATAGGCTTTTTTGATTAATACTAATCTCTGATACTATTATTAATGTTGCCTCTACACATATTGCACATCTAGATTATCAAAATAATTCATATAATTGAAAGGAAAAGGTATTCTGCTCTAAAAAGTTAGTGCCAAAAAAAATTGTTTTAAAAGTTCACATAAGGTTTCAGGTGGTTGGCTATATGGGTGCCATGTAATGTTACATAATTGCATAAAGTTTAAACAAAAGGGATAGTTAACAAGGCATTTGGGTACAAGAATTGGTGTTATAAGGCTTTTAAGCATCTGTGATTTTTGACCATTCCAAAAACATTGCAAATCCTTCCAAAAAAATATAATTTTTTTTTCTAATCTTGCATTCTCTTCTCAAATTTACTTAGGAAAGAACGAAAATTTTAGGGTTTGGTTTTGACATTTTGTTTCTCTTGAGAGTTTGTTGGTGACCCTGAAGTTTTAAGGGCTTGAGCAGATAAAATCTAGGCATCTTTTTCACTATTCTTTTATAATTTTTATGTAACCTTATGTCTCTGAGTAGACATCAGGAATGCTATGACATAGCAGAGACACCTTGGGCAGCTTCTAGTCATTCCTGACTTGTCTAGCTTCTGAAATGTTTCTACAACCCAAGGCCATATCGGATGGGTCAGCAGACTTGCTCATGATTACTATAAGGCTGGGATATTAGGGGATACCTTTTCTTGGGGATTTAGAATTGGAGTGAGACAAAAAGAAGGCGTTTTACAACATGACCTTGAATTCTTTACTAGAATATAGTAGATTCATATTAGAATGTTCAATTTTGTCGACTACACATAAATTAAATGACAAATGCCAAAAAACATGCAAGATGCAAACCCAAAATAAATATTAGATGCCATGAGTTGTAGGAATAAGATAATATAGCCTAGAGGATTTTCTACGCACAGACAAGACCATAGTTCTAAGGCTTGGCAAGAACTAGCAGGTTTGTTAGACAAGTTACTTGTGAGTCAAGCTATCAAAAAAACGCCTGAGTATTTGGCAAGTAATTTGACAAGTTTTAGCCAAAAATTATTTGATCTTGGTGATATTTTGAAGGAAATTTGGTCAACTAAATAAAAAACACTCTTGTTAAAATCCTCACTTTTTGGTCGTTTTCATCATCAGTGATTAGAATCTCAATGTCATGAATTGATTGTCAAGTGATTGAAAGGATTGCCAATGGTTGGTTAAAAGTGATAAAATTATGAAAATGGCATGTGCTATCGAAGGTCATTGTGGCCTGGAAGGCTTAAATTTTGGCATGGTGGCAGGGGCTCTGCCCCTTGACCCTGCCTCTATATATGCAGCAAGGCTGTTGCTCCTCAATCCTACTGGGGGTTGCTGCCTCTAGAGCCCTGCTCTAGTTTTAAAAAGTGAAAAAAAATAATGTTTATTTGGCTTGATATAATAATTATAAAAACAATGCTATTGCTTTTTGCCCTATTTTATGATTTCTTTTCAGCAGTTTTTAGTTTCCTGATTAGGTCCCGAGGAATTCAATTTCATTTATACTTTTGGTTTGCTGAGTCAATTTTGATTGCAAGTAATGCTGAGTCAATTTTGATTCCAAGTAATGCTATTATTATCAAAATAGACTCAAGTGTTATCTAAATTCATTCTTTATGCATCTTTTGTATCATATAAGTTTATTTTGTGCATTTACATATATTTTTATTTATTGAGTCTTTAGTCCGAGTCAAAATTTTGGGCTGCTGAGTCCCAAGTCAGAGACAAAATATTTGGCTGCTAAGTTTTTTGCTGAGCTCGAGTTTTCAAACTATGTACAAGATACAAAGAGTGCCCACACAACTTGGGAGATGCTAAAATCATTGTAGGAGACATGTAATGCTACCAGGATGTGATATCTCAAAACATTATACATGGTTTGAAAAGAGGAGAGGCTGGATCGTTAACATAAAGATCCTTATCTAGCATTTTGCCCATCAGATTGAATACAAAGTTGTTTGCTACAGAGGAGTTCCTCCTCTTGTCCCCTTTGCCAGGGGTCTATTAAACCCTTTGTGTAGACCAATCACTGAATCTATGTTTGGTTTCTCCACAATGGTGAAAATCATGCATAGTCTGTTAGTGAACTGTAGTCCAGCAAAAGGAGTTGCAACTTTTTCTCCTCTTCGCTTGTTTAAAGCCACCGTTAGTTGACATCCAAGTCATTAGGTTCATCAAATTTTATTGAAAAAATTCAAAATCCAGTGAATTTAAAAAAAGTCTTAAAAATTCATCATTAAAAACAACTGTGAATTTTTATGTATTTGCTTCTTCCACATGACCCCTCTGGTCTCGAGCTAGCCGATTTCAGCGCTGGGGATTTGAACTCATGCTGGCTAAGTGAGTGGTAATTTGCAGACTGGATGGAAACCTGAGTGTGTATATATATATATCCTGGAGGCCTGAGTGGGCATGGGTATATACATTGTGGATGAAAATGACGAGGGCTCACTGGCCAACATTCACTAGATGCTGAGTCACCAGGATGTACATGCTGTTTGCATCATGTTCGTAAATGGGACCAGGCATTTGGTTAGTGTAGTACAAGAATAAATGGGTAGAAGTCCATCTGGAGATTCGATGAGTTTAAATCACAGGGTAAAACATAAAACATACAAGCTTTTATTGATTTTTTCGAGATAAAACATATGGCTAGCAAGACATTGACACATGGACAGGCCTTGCACTGTGCACATCTTTTTGTGATACTAAAACTAAATTTTGCGTAAACCGTCTAATTACAAAATTATCCTACTATTAGGTTATCTCATTTTTACAGGTTTTAAGGTTTTATATGTTATTTTCTTTGTAAAATAATTTAAGTAATGATATTTTAGAGGTTTTATATGTTATTTTTTTGGGAAGGTTTTATATGTTATTTTCTTTGTAAAATAATTTTGTAATGATACAGATTTTGAAGCTCGAGAGTCTTAGAGTCTTGATTGTCACTTTTTAACCCAAAAAAAAATAAAAAAAAATCTTTGCAATTGTGATTTCATATGTTTCTTATAGGTCAACTTTGATAAGCTTATCACAGTTTATAAATATGTCCATTTTTTTATATAGTAATGCTTATGTATTTTGACGATTTTGTGGATTTATTTTTTATATTAAAAATAAAAATTATAGATTTATATTATTCAAATTTAATCAACAATTTTTTCCCAAATTTTGTTAGTTGATGAACTTGTTCCCAATTTTATCTTTTCTGAACTTCAACACAAGCACAAACTTGGTGACCCATCACTCCTTTGCTGTGAACAGCAGTTGCTTTCTCTGCACATGGAGGCCCACAACAAAACACAAGCCCTAGATTTTTGTTTGAAGGGGAAGCTACTCTCAATCTTTTGTATAGGTGAGGGATTCAATCAAAATTTTGAGTTTATTGACTGAGGTGTTTGAGATACTTGCAAAAATATTCAAATCTGCTCCTGAGTTAGCTAGAAGGTCTGCAGGTTGCCTTGCTTTCTGAAAGTTGTGTAGGAGACAGAATTGAAGGAAGTGGCCAGCCCTCCTGCCTCCTTAAGGATTCTATTTAGTTTACATATCAAGCTTTCTCCTTTGATCATTGCCTTGATGATTTCAAGAATCACCTTCAACAATGATTTTGAGACATTGTGAAAGCATGGTAGTTTAAGGCCTTCAATAAGTGCTAAAGCTTCTATTTTGTTGTTGGAGTACAAGCCCACATGTGCCATTTTGGCACATATAAATTTACTCTCTTTGTCACAGATTAGACATCTGATCTGTTGGAACCTATGCTCATTTTCCTATTTTATGCACTTGGTTAAAGCTTCTATTTTGTTGTTGGAGTACAAGCCCACATGTGCCATTTTGGCACATATAAATTTACTCTCTTTGCCACAGATTAGACATCTGATCTGTTGGAACCTATGCTCATTTTCCTATTTTATGCACTTGGTTAAAAATGCAATCCAATATATGAAAATTTCATCCCTATTTGAGTCCCCTTTGGTGCCTAAAGTTTACCTGAGTCATGTTGAGATAAAAAAATTTGTCTGTTTAAAAATAGTAAATTGCTTTTTAGTTAAGTTTCTATTTTTAGCATGTATGAACCTGAAAATGAACTCAAAGCGTCAAAATTACTAAATTAACCTTGTGTGTAAATTTTGGCCAAAAATCATACTAGAGACCTATTTTTTATGAACTTTTGAAGTCCAAAAAATCCAAATTCAAAGTCTTTGTGTTGTGAAAAGTAGCCAAGTGGCAAGTGGGCAGTAAAATTTGAATATTCTTTCCTCAAGCTAAAAAAGTTTTTTTTTTAAATCATTTTAATTATTTAATTAAAACAAAATGGAGCAAAGAGAAAAAAGACAAAAAAGGAAAAATAAAAAGAAAAAATAGAGGACAAAGACATGAAGATAAAGATTGAGGATAAAAACAAAAGAAGGAAAAAAAGCTAAAAAGCTTGTCAAATTGGAAAATTGCAGTGAAAGGGGACAAATTATTCTCATGCTTGAAAAGGAATTTTTTGTAAAATCCTTCCAAAATGATTTAATTTAAAATAATTAAAATATTCAAAGCAAAAAAGGAGATAATACTGTAATTTTTATATTCCAAAAAATGGGGATTTGGATTTTGTTTGGAATTTGTAATAATTTGCATGAATTTGGGCACCAAACTTTGTGAGATTTGATATATAAATTTAAAAATCTTCATTTGTAAAAATAATATTGGTTGGGATTTTAGGGAGAATTGCTTGAGGAAAACTTTGTAATAAACAGGTGTATTTTGTTCTGAAGAATAAAGAGTTTGAATTTATGCTTGCATATACTGTAATGATGATTTGATTTTGTAATGAAGATATGAGTGAGAATTTGCATTCAGATTGTCTCCTTTACCATGTTGCATTTTCTTGAAGAGAAGTAAAATTTTAAGGAAATTGAAAAATCTTTGCTTGCACATTTGCTGTGAGATTTGCTAGTTTTGTTTGCATACTTTCAAGGAGAGTAGGAAGTCTTTCTAGTCAATAAGTGGGGTTTGCAGTATTTGTAAAATTTTAAGGAAATTGAAAAATCTTTGCTTGCACATTTGCTGTGAGATTTGCTAGTTTTGTTTGCATACTTTCAAGGAGAGTAGGAAGTCTTTCTAGACAATAAGTGGGGTTTGCAGTATTTGTAAAAGATAACTAAGGATGATCTGAGACAAATTACATTTGTGGGTTTAAGTTACTGTAAGGAAGTGACATTAAAATAGTTAAACTTTGTAGCTATTCTAGCTAAGAGTTTAAATCATTGTAAGACAATGATATTCTATTTATTTAAACCTCAGAGCTGATTTTGTTAGGATAATATATGGTTTCAATATTCAGACTCTGTATTCCCAAGGACAAACACGATCTATTTCAGCATTTTCAGCCCATCCAAATTATATAGAAATAAAAAAAATATACTTTTGGTGTTGTATATTAGTAATTTAGGTGTCTTTCCATCATATGCAAATCCAGTATTATAAATTTGTTGAATCCTTGGAGAAATTGTTGCTATTGTATATCTACAAAGGATTTGCTTACGATGATGATTATTAGGTGAATGATGTTGTGAGAAACTAAATGTAAACATCTACAGGGAATGGTAACTAGTATTTTATTTATTGTCACATCATTCAGCCTATCTGCCTATCTAGAGATCTTCCTATTCAGTCAATTGTTGTTTATCATTAAGATCTATGGGTAATACCGTCCTGAGCTTGGCAGGGCTCAAAGAAGAAGAGGAGGCCTTATCCACCCTCTTATCAAGTTTACTTTTTCTCTCCCTTGGTTTTGAGCATAGGTTGCTTCCCCATTGTCACATTATCCTTGGATCTGGACATTGTTATGAAGTGCCTTAGGATTGAGGTGGTTGCAAGAAAAAGAACCAACATGATCCTAGCCTTGCTGTGTCACCACCGAAATTGATTTTCCAATAACCCATTGGAGGAGGAGACTATTTGGTCTGAGGTTTTGCATTTCCCTTTGATGGGAATTTCTGAGGCATTTTAACCTTAAAGGTCCATTCTAATATCTATCAATGTCTAAGGCTCTAAGCAATAGTTTTTTTTTCTTCTTTTTAGTTTTGCTGTATGTATTATGGAAAAACAAATAGAGAAAACATTTTTTGGATTATGAATAAACATAAGAAATTGAGAATTCAATTCTGAAAAAGATTCATTAGAATTTCTGAACTTCTAAGAATATGTTTACTTAAAAAATATTCTGAAAAATAAGCCTCTACCAGTTTTCCCTTTTTCACCTTTTAGAGGTCTCTTTTCTTCATCTTCTCCTTTCTCAGACACCTTTTTAACTTTTTAGTTGCAGTTGCTCAGTCCATGACTGAAACAACTCATCAGACAGATTGATGAAAAAATACACATATGGTCAAATCCAGAAACTCCTAATTAAAACAGATTCTTGTTTAATTTCTCTTATCAGTGTTCACATTGCTTAAATAATTGAAAATACAATTGAACTTAGTGCTTTGATGACAATTCTTTCTCCTAAGCTGGCATGATAATTGCAACAGGTTGCAAAAAACACAAAGCAAATACAGATTCAACCTTTTTAATTGCTTTTGCTTACCGGAGAGCAAATTTTTACAAAGGAAGTACTTTATACATTTTGCCAACCCTGGCAGTTGTTAGTTCTTCTTGAAGGCATCGAAGATGTCCTTATGACTATACTGAGAAGGTGCTCCAAGTCTCAGACTGCAACAATCCAGGAGAGTGACATAATAATCAACTATATCCTGGAGTAGCTCTATGGAAAAATACAACACAACATTTATGAGACAAAAGTGTTTACATGACCTACTGGAGCATCTGAGGCAGAGGAAAGGATTGCATTATATTTCATTTATTTTTAGTTTTTATTTTTCCTCCTTATATGTGTTACTGATAAATAACTAATGAAAAATACGTACCTGTCACTAGACATATCAGACATATTTTAGTGTAAGTTTCTTGGTATTTTTTAAACTTTAGGTGTTACTTGTCTATTGGTATTTTATTTGCAAGAAAGTGGGGGATTAATCTTTTTTCTTTATGGTAATTTTAACTATGGTCTTGTTGTGACCTATTTCACACATCGCCCCATTGCTAATGGGGACCCCCAAGTTTTTGGTTTCGCCCTCTGCGTTGCATTTTTGTGAGTTCAAAATCTGAGTTTTTGAGAGTCACTCAGGCCAAGTTGAAATTTTGAACCCGTTTGTGTGCCTAAACGTCATGGAAGGGCTCGGAAGGCCCGGAAGACGAGGATTGCCTATGTTTTTGGTCATTTCTGACACTTCCTATTTTTTAGGGATTCTACTTTTTTGCTTTTTGCATTTTTGCTTTTTGGCATTTTTAGGCCATTTTGGAGTTCCTATTTTTTAGGGATGCTTTTTGCTTTTTTCTATTTTTAGAAAGTTTCTATTTTGGGAAAAGTTTCTATTTTGAGGTCCCACTGACCATGAAGTCAACACGCCTCCAGATTGAGAGAAATCAATAGGTAAAAGGTAAAAAATTGATGAAAAATGACAAGTCTGAGAAGTTCGCCCATGAGAAGGAATGGCAGACATAGTCTCAAGTCTGCCCTTGCCTCTGCCAAGCCAAAGGCAGGCAGTGGCAGTTCAAGCATGAAGTCCGCCATAGCATGAGAAGGCATGAAGTCCGCCATGTCTTGAGGGGAGGAGCCTCAAGTCCGCCATAGAGAGAGAAGTGAATGGCAAGACAAGGTCAAAGTCCGCCCTATCAAGTGCAAGCCCAAGTCCGCATGTCTTGAGCAAGTGTGAAGTCCGCCATAGGCAAGACAAGCCTCCAAGTCCGCCCATGTCAAGGAGAAGTCCAAGTCCGCCCTTGGAAAAGTCAAAGACTAAAGTGCGCCCATGTCAAGGAGAAGCTAAAGTCCACCCAACTTTGGAAGAGGAATTTATGATGAAGAATATACTTAGAGAGAGAGGTGATCAAGCTAGGATGAAGTTCACTCCTCAGCATGATGAAATAAATTTCTAAGGCACGAAAGAAAGTAAGAGTGGCAAGGGAAGCATGAAGTCCGCCCCTCTCAACATGAAATAAATTCCTAAGGCATGGACAAAATTACAAGATGGCAGAGAAGCCTCCAAGTCCACCCAACCCAGAAGGAGAGAGAAAATTAAATTTTTGACCAAGTATGGATGTCTAGAGAAGCCTGAAGTTTGCCTAGCAAGTTAAAATTTGGCAGAGAAATCATGAAGCATGTCTTGGCTAGACAGATGATTGGAAAATTAAACGTTTAACCGCGGATGAACAGGTTTGGCCAAGTATCATTTTTTTAATGGGTTGGAAATATTTAACGGGTGGAAATTTAATATTTGGATATTTTTAATTATTTTCTGACACTTAGGAAAATTTATTCTAAAATATTCGATGTTTGGAGAAAATGAGAGATACCTTGGAAAAATAATTAATTCGCCTTAGACGAAATTAAATTTTGCCGCGATTTGAGGATTAAACGGGTTGGAAAATTAATTTTAATGATTAATTTAATATTTTCCAACGATTTTAAGTGTTCAACACTTAGGTAAAATTTTGAAAAGAAAGAAAATCTGAAAGATTTCGGCTGAAGGTGGCGCTTGGATGAAATTAGAAACTTGCCTCAATGATTTCGAAAAGGATTAGAAACTTGCCAAACGAAGAGAAGAAAACATTTCTAAAATTGAAAAAACTCAAGAGAAAAGAAAGCAGTTACCAAGGAAAATCGCACTTCTCAACCATATAATGAGTTTCAGCAACTCATTCTTCACAAATTGGATTGAGAAGAAGTTGGCTCTCCCAAATCTGCAAGAGATAATTTTTGAAAGAAGAAATAGCGAGAGCAACGTTGATTTTCCTCAGTAAAAGAGATAATTTTAGGCTGGGAGGCATAATTTTTTTGAAGAAATAATTATTTCTTGGCTGAAAGTCGCACTTCTCAGCAAATTGGCACACCTCTTGGATTGGATTTTCAGAAGTTGGAATTAATTCGCAGCCAAAAGATATTCTCTGAGGTTTGGAAATCAATTGGCAAAGCTCTTCTATTCTTTTCTAATCTTCCGCAGTCATTCCAACACAAGATTTGTCAAATACTTATCAAATTTCTCCACTTTCAGCTTGCTTTTTCGCAGAAATTCATATTTTAAACAAGCTGAAAGTATAAATTTATCGAATAACACCCCGGAGTAACCATTTTAAAAAAAAGTTCTTGTATTAATGTTAATTATTTTTGTACTTGCAGGTTAATGACCACCCGGGGAGAACCATCCAAACAAGCACAAATGAAGTTCGCTAGTAAGGGGCTGCAGCCGGAGTCCAAGATTAATTCGAAATGGAAAAATGTCACAGACACCAACCTCGGGCACGTCGACTTCAAAGAATTCAAAAAGAGGATGTACGGGCACGATGGATTTTTGCCAACACCCATTGCTAGATGGATGATGAGAAACGGAATTGTTCAGGCTGCCGGATTCCCACCGGCAATTGAATGTGCCGAATTGATGGTAGAGTGCGCCCTTCACTATAATGCACAAGACAGGAAAATTGTTGCGCCTGACGGGAGGATACTAGCTCACCTCAGAGAGTTAGCCATACAAGAAGCCTTCGGCATCCCGACATATCACAAAACTTCCTACAGAACTAAGGAGGATGCGAAGAAATTATATGATGAAAAGCTGGACCTCTGTGCCGCAAATATTAATAAGTCATGGCTGGAAAAACCAAGAGCTTCCACCAAGAAGATGCCCAAGAAGTTATTGCGCACAGACTTTAAAGAAGATTACGGAGACATCATCATCTTGCTGAACAGAATGGTTGGCAATCCTCAAGGCGCGCCTTTCGAAACATGGATGTACTACTTCATCGAGGAAATCACTGAAGGGGCAAAGATATTCAATTGGTCAATCTGGAGGAGACAAAGACATTTTACATGAGTTCCTACGTCTTTTACATGTTGGCTAGGACATACCGGTATGCAGGCTTTATTTGTAAGGGTGTGGTTGGCAATGGAGAGAATGAGCTAAAGTCCTATGACTGCTATCCGCAGTTGCAACTAAGTGAGAAAGCCCACTTCAGCTGGGCACATGACGCTTTCCTCGTGTATATAACGAGAATACTTCAAGGAGGAACGCACCAAAGGCTAACTCATGAAGCCAAGAGTTTGATCGGCAAGTACTGATCTTGGTTCATCCAATACCCAAGGTACATGTACATCAAAATCCAAGGATTCACCGGGAATCCCTATAGATTGCCCATCTTTCCTACCAACAAGATGGTCTTACTTGAGGTGCTGAGGCAGTTGGAGGAGTATCAAAGCTTCCAAAGAACAAAACAAAAGGCGGCAGTTACTTTCCCCTTTTTCATTGGCAACATGCTGGAATCATGCCCATCGGCACAAGCAGCTGAGAGTGCCAGGCTGGAAATACAGCGGTACCCGTTCGCCACATATCAGTCTAGAGGGAACTTCGACCCACATCATCATATCAAGATTGTAGACGGAATAAAGTGCAGACATAGAGTCAAGTTGTAGGACTTCTGGGCAGATGCTGTAGACGAATACGAGGTCAGACGGAGGCTATGGTCCAGATTGCTGGTTAGCTTGATCAGGACAGCTGAACTTTGCCGAGTGCCTGATCAGCTCGAAGATGATGGAGAGCAAATACAACCATGTTTTGACGAAAGCCGGCCTCTGCCTACTTTAAAATGGTCAGAGTTCGAACATGCAGATTTGAACACCTTGATGAGACCAGTAGTCAAATACTCTCAATGGTGGGTAGACCAACAGGTCTAGGAGCTGAGGAGGAGGAAGGTGACGCTTACCTATGACAGGTTGAGTGAAATGGGGTCTTACTTTTCAAATGCGGAAGCATCTCATGACGTAGAGTTGATGGAAGCCACTACTTCCAGAAAAAGAAAAAAAGTAGCTGTGGATAAGGAGCCTATTCAGAAACGAACAAGGATAGAGCCGTCACGCTCTGCCACGTCCAGGAATATTGACGAGATAATTCATTGGTCAATATTGGAAATCCTCCCCCAATTCTCGAGGAGAATGTGGAGCCCATTTAGCTGGACGACGATGAACCATCACCCCCCACCGGCACAGAGATAATTGGATCAGATGATGAAATGGGCGCCCAAAATGATGATTTTCAGGAAGGAATGATTTCAGCCCTTCGAGGAATTTTGGATGCTCCGAATGAAGAAAATGTACAAGAAGAGGAGGGCATAGAACAACTCACGATCCCTGACTGGCTGAAGGAGAGAATGAAGATACAGGCACCAGTCGAGACGTTGAAAGAGGATGATGCTGCGGATTTCTTAGCCAGACTTGAACAAGCTTCAGTCAAGAAGCCGGCTAAGAGATTTTCCACTATACAAAGAGATGAAGCTGGCAATCAGTCTGTACAGATTGCAGTGCCAACGGTGGACAAGTCACGGGAGGATATAGCTCCACATGAATATGCTGTCGCCACCATTGACTTGGGTTCAACCACAAAGGGCCAAGAAGTTGAAGATTTGGACAATTTAGTATCCACCATCAAGTCAAGGTTGGCAAAGGAAGTAGAAAAGAGGAAAGAATGCCAAAGAGAGATCGAGCGCCTAAAAGAATACATACAACATCTAACCAAACCGCTTGATCAAGACCATACAACAACTCCTCTTCTCCCGAATCCGTCACAAGAAACAGCTAAAGACATGGAAAAAGATATGGTCACAGCCAGAGAGGCCAAAGAATGGATAGTGGATAAGGGCGCAGAAGCATATACCTTCCTGGAAAGGTTGACATTGGTCTACGGTCAAGCCACCTCATTGCTTTCTAGATTGGCTGCCTTGGCAGAAATGTGGGACGGTCTCCTAGATATGCAGGAAAGAATAATTCCATGCCTTGGCAGAAATGTGGGATGGTCTCCTAGATATGCAGGAAAGAATAATTCCATGCCTTAGAGTTCTTAAAGGAGTCCCAAAGCAGGAACTAATTGACGAAGGCATCATAGCGGCAGGCACGACTTATGATTTCTATACTTGGTACTGGGCTTTGACAGCACGAAGTGAGGTCTTGGAAAGGGTGAAGGCTGATGGAATCAAAGTGGAAGAACAGGTTAAGGAGATTCAGAATAAAATCTTCAACATGACTGCTGACTTGTTAGACAAAGAGGTCATACGAGAAAATGATTTACATTTGGAGGGATTAAAGAATAAAGTTCAAGAAAACTTCTTTTCTATCATGGGGCCTATCTTAAGACAAAACTGGGTCAGAATGGTGAACTTCTTAGCCATTCGGGAGGCCTTTGTGAGGATTGAGCTAGAATGGGAGGACATCTTTGCCAGGTGCGCTGAAGGCTTGGACGGGTTGGAGTTTAGGATCGGCATGCTCCCACAGGTCACTATGGATGAGGTTGTCTTAATTGTGTCCAGATTCATCGAACACACGACAACCTGGGAGGATAGGGATGCACTCCCTTGAAAGTAGCTCTAGGCGCCACCTCACTCTTTGTCAACTCATTGTTCACTAATGTTAATTGGGAAGCCCTAATTAGGGTTTAATTGTTTTAATCTTGGCCGTTGGCTTATTTTAATCTGGGCTACTCATTTATTTTTGAAACTCTATATAAACTTGCGCACTCTCATTTTCAATTTGTGAAGTGAGTAGTATGAGATTGTTGCGTTATACCATTTCTGTTAATAAAAGCTCTTGTGCATGATTTGCTTAGAATCACTTTTATTTTCAAGTGGTGTGCAAGGTTACATATTCTCCTTCAACACTTAGATTAAAATTAATTTAGCATTTCCATTTGAATGTTTGTTAGTGAACGAAAGATTTGATAGCGGTGATTGATGAAATTTTGCTCATACTTTCTTTGGATAGATGATTTGTATCCAATGCGTAAAGTTAGCTTGAGCCCTTAAATTTTAGATGCTTAACTTCAGTTTGAATAATTATTAGTTCAGACATGAAAATTATTATCACCTCCGTTGAAGATTGCACCCACTTTGCGTAGTTGTCCCAGGGAGGCGAAACAAAGTGTGGTTATTCCATTTCATCCAATCATTGCCGTCTCTTGAGTTCTTAGGCATAGTTTAGGCTCCTAAACCCTTATCTTTTTGCATTTTTTTTGGAAATCTGAAAACCCCAATGGAAAGAGCAATCAACGTCAAAACAGTCTAAGTCCTTAGCTTGTGAATAAATTCTAACGTAAGTCCCTTTGTGATACCAGCATATCACAATGCCCACTAATCTTATCCACGTGTCATGACCTGACGAAAGAAACCTTGGAGTTGCTATATAATCTTCTTTGCAATCTTAGCATACGTAGCAACTTTGTTCAAGAGAGGATAAAGTGTCTTTGGGCATTTTACTCTGTGTTCGGTGAGTATTAAAACGCACACCAACAGGTCTACAGACATAATGATGAGCTCGTGAAAAATTAATAGATAGCAGAGCTCTAACTATTTCTGCATTGTGAAATTCTTATGCTAAACAGAAATATTCATGGGAAAATGGAGATCATGATTGGGCCAAGTGATCTGTAATTAGAATGGATAGTCCACTAAATAATTTACCAAAATGAATTCTACTCTACCTCAAAGTACCTTCATTAAAGAAATTGCTGTCCCATGTGTGGTTTATGCAAAATCAGTTCCCATGTATGAAGTCTAACGTTGTTTAATTGCAATTTAACAGTGAAAGGAAGCATGTACAACCGAGTAAAGAGCATAGAACACTCATAGTAATGAAGGAGACAGCAACATTTAACTTAGAGGAACCTAAAATGGGAGACAACTCCAGAAAAAGCGAGGGATCTCCTCCTCAAGCCACTATCTCATGAGCTGTTGCAATAATTTAATGCCTTCTAGAGACCTTCATGGACTTCTCTTGCACAACTAACCATGTCTAAATGCCATATGGGACTGCAGTTGATCTCACTCTTTCCTAATCATACAATCGCTCCTCTAAGATCCATAGGCTGAAGCAGCAATAGCTCAACTCAACCAATTTGCCAATAATTGTAAAAGATGATCTCATTTAATGTTGACCTACCTTGGAGGTATTTTTGCATCCAGGAGAATAGAGGGTTAGCAATTCAAATATATGGAGTCTGAATGGAGCAGGCCTGTTCATGAAATATTAGAGAATTAGATTTTGTCTGAGTACCTTTCCATCATATCATCTCTTCTGGTCAGATCTTTCTATGTTACCCACCGAGTTTTGGAACTACATGCTTCACAAAGCAAGTGGTGATCACCTGCACAAATTTGATTGTGTATCAGACATTCACATAACTATAGATAGAGAAACCATAACTTACATTGGAATCTATGTAAATGTGTATACATAGAAGTTATTGCCCGACAAATTGACATGAGAAAAGAGAGTTACTTGTGGGAACAGCCAGTTTACTATGATAGCATTCCCATCAAATGCTAGGGTGTCATGAGTATGACAACTTACTGAGATTCTATGCAACTTCATCGGTAAAAACAAATGCAATGGCTGAATTCTCAATTAAGCTTCTGTGGTAACTGAGTACAGGAATCATAACAACCAAATGTCTTATAACCAATTGGACTCACAACATATACTTGAGATGAGTCAACTGATAAGAGCACTCCCTTAAAGTTTTTTCTTCAAAATTTTAACAGGCACAATAAGATACTGTTAAAGTCTCAAAATCAATTCCAAATTATTGTAACCAAGTATAGAAATGGACAACCAGCTTGAAAAGGCACAATTTGAGAATCAGCTAGAAGACTAGCTAGGTACTTACCTGATGATACAACTTGTTCTAACAGAGCATCTAGGCTCAAAACAATTTTAGTCTAAATTTCTCACAAGCCATGATTTGAATGCACAAACATCCATACATTCATCAACATTTTACAAAAATAATTTTATCCATCATAACCCAGAACTTAATGCAACCGTCATAGAATATTTTTTCACTAATTGAAATAATTCTAGACATATTTATACATAACTGTTTTCAAATACCAAAAGTTATGTACATTTCTGAGCGCAGAACCTAATGTGCCATTATTGTTGATCATGACTATGTGATGGATTACAATTATGTTCAAATATAGTAACATTAGAAAGTCCAAAAGGAATATGCCTTATAAATTATATATTTGAGTTATTCTGTTTCAGTCATGTGGACATTCAAGACTGAATAAAATTTGTATTGGGTGGTCTGTTATTTGAATTGTCCCTGATGTTGGGCTACTATCTTTGGAATAGAGGTGCCAAGTAGTTTGACACAATGCACCACAAACAGACTGGTGCCTTGAATTGACCCAAGCTGTGCACCATATATACTCCCAACGGGTCTTTTCTGAGTTGAGCATATCATCCCCTGGTCATCTGGTGTTATAAACTAAACAGCATTTTTCCTTCTAAAGGATTCTATGGTTTTTTCTAATCAAATTATGGTCATTTTTTTTCAGTATGAAATTAAAAATATACAAAAAATGATAAAATATATTACTAGCTAAAGGTTCCCTATTGTGGAATCGTATTTCAGACAATATCCCTTCTAATTTGTATGCAAATTGAAATATGATTGGTGTATATGTGGACATTGAAGATTTAAAAGCAGATCTTCGGAGCTTCTTCCTTCAAGAAATTGTCCAGATTTCAAAATATCTTTTAGAGATTGAAAGGAAGGGAATGAACTATGCCTTTTGCAAATCAAAAGTTGATAGAGTTTTTGTCCCAATCAAATAGTTGGCAAGAATATGGTTTCAGGTACATTTGATGGAGAAGAAACTTAATAGCAAAAGTAATTGGAGGTGTTTACCATCTAACCTAATGCAGTTATGCTGATATCTCTGCAACTAAAGAAACCATTCAACCATAACCGAAAATTGTTCATAATAGCAAGTATTCTCTCTTGATATGCTAGGCATAAATAAATTGTGGTTAGTAAGGTATCTATTATGTTTACCAACTATGCACAACTAGTGGAATAACCTATGCATAGGTGCTCTGATAATTCATAACATTAGGTTTTCTCTTCTGAGAAATCAACTAGTTAAGCCAATTTCGAGTTCTAATTGCTTAAAGATGTTGCATCTCATAAATATTTTGTATTTTGCAGAGATGTTGCTTGGTGATTTTCTAGTGTCAGAGGACCATTCTCCACAAGAAAGTAGATTATCTCCAATGCATGCAGGAACCCCTCTATCCAGTGGTACTGCCAGAAAGGAGAATGATGCTAATTATTACATGGTTGATGAAAATAATAGCATTCCCACAGCCTCTGCAAATAGAGATGTAATGGTGGACGGGGTTTCCAGGTATTGTCTTGGTTTAACAGTCTGGCCCTTTTCTCATGATATTTTTGTGTTGTGGAATGAAACTGCGGTGTAGCATGAAAGATTATAATAGTTGGCAGTGTGTTATAGTCTATCAATTCAATTTTTATTGCCAAGAAATGTTAGTTAATTTGAATGTACTATCAGCATGAGTGAAAAAGGACTTGAGGCGCTGGAGAAGGCTTCTGCTGCTGAAGCTGAAGCAGTGAGCGCACATTGGGCAGCCGCAATGGCAGCTGCTGCAAACGAGATGGAAAATGAGGAACCAATAGAAAACAATAACTCTTCTGATCAAGCCAGTGAAAATGTTGTTGCTTCAGGTTCTACCTCGATGTCTCATGGATCTCTTGAATCAGATGTCCGCCTTCACCACAGAGCAGTATGGACTTTTTCCTCAGCTTCCTCTGTTATACTGTTATTAGCTAATATATTGATTATTTTTTAACATGATTAGGATTGACTGAATACCATGTGGATCTAGGTTGTGATTGCTAAAGAACCAGTAGGAAACCTTGGTAATCTTGTGAGGCAACTATCTTTAGATCAGTTTGAGAATGAAGGCAGGAGAATGAGCCCCTGGAATATGGACCAAGCACAGGGTGCTAAAAGACTGCTTAACAGACAGAAATCTCCTGTTGGCTTGCATAAAAAGGTAGTTATAGTCTATAAATCATGTTGATGCCTGCTTAACATGAGACTCTTATAGAATGTTTTAATTGGGGATTCTCTTATGGTTCAGGTGATTGCTTCATTGCTTAAGCCTCGTAACTGGAGGCCTCCTGCAAACAGGCGATTCTTCTTGGATTCCTATGAAGTGGGTGAGCTTTGTTATACTGCAGAACAAATTTTTATGCAGGAGCGGACAGTTTTACAATTAAAGGCTCCAATCAAAATATTTGGGGATCTGCATGGGCAGTTTGGTGATTTGATGCGCTTGTTTGATGAGTATGGATTTCCTTCAACAGCTGGAGACATCACGTGAGTCCAAAATTCCTACATGATGTATGTATGGTAAATTATGTTCTCAAGTGGAACTGTTACAATTTTCTTTTAGTAAGTGATGGTTTGTGTTCTGACACAGTTTTATCTGGAATGGTGTTACATTATACATGCATATATAGATGTGGTAACATTAAAGTTTCGCTCAAATTGTCAATCTGGGTAGCTGGACTCTGCATGTAATGTAAACTTTAAAGTTGATTGCTTAAGGTTTCTTTGAGAAGATTATTCTTTGGCCATGCAAGTGATATGGACTTTTGGATCTCTTTTGTTTTCTTTGCTGATGGAATGATCTACTGGATGCACTGGTGTTCTTATACTATAAATTATATTTCTTATCTATCATATGCACTGTCATTTTCTGTGGATGCTCTCATTTGCGTTTTCTTAATGTGATGTCCCTCCTTTGACAGAGGCAATCTTCTCTCTTGATTGAAGTGTTCTTTATTGCTGCTTTTAGCAAGCATCCTAAATTGCCACTTCTGTTTCCTCAAGATGGTTTATTATTTCTGTGGCGTCAAAACTATTTTGGCTTTCTATCGGTTTTGCTTCTGATAGATGAAAGCACCTTGCCTATTAATTTTGTTCTTGTATTCTTTTACCTTATTCTCATTGCCTCTTTTCACATACAAGTGATCAAGTATTTGATCTCTTATTCCAATATTTTATCTTTATCTATTGCTTAATGTCATCCGTTTGTTAGGTACATTGACTATCTCTTTTTGGGAGACTATGTTGATCGAGGACAGCACAGTTTGGAAACTATTACTTTGCTCCTTGCTCTAAAGGTATGCCATTCTAATTTGTAAAGCATTATAATAGTCAATGTTTAGGCATTATCATAAATGTTTGTGTTAATATATATGTGGAATCAGGATAGATGAGCACATATATATTAACATCTCGGTTTAGTCATGACTTGCATTTACTTTAAAATTTCCCCCGTTCCCAGATTGAGTACCCTGAAAATGTACATTTAATTCGCGGAAATCATGAAGCTGCTGACATCAATGCACTGTTTGGATTTCGACTGGAATGTATTGAACGGATGGTATAATTTCTCAATCCTAGATACTCCATAGCTTCTTTTAATAAAGTCTGCCTTTTTACTCATTATAATTATTGGACTGTTGCTTTTTAATCAATTTCTATTGTAGGGGGAGAAAGAGGGCATATGGGCCTGGACACGCTTCAATCAGCTTTTTAATTGGATTCCTTTAGCTGCACTTATAGAAAAAAAAATTATCTGTATGCATGGTGGGATTGGAAGGTCTATAAATTATTTGGAACAGATAGAGAGCCTGCAACGGCCCATAAGTATGGATGCTGGATCTATTGTTCTTATGGATCTTTTGTGGTATATTTTTTCCCTGTGCTTGAGTTGTTTTATTTATTTTATTCAGTGAATTCCTTATGCTAAAATATATTTTTGGTTATCAGATTTAATATCACAGCTTGTTTGTGCACTTAAATTTTGTAATGTGCATACAGGTCTGATCCAACAGAGAATGATAGTGTGGAAGGATTACGACCAAATGCCAGAGGTCCAGGGCTGGTCACATTTGGGGTATGATATGTATTTAGAATTGAGTTTGTCCAGTTTAGTTATGGTTGTTCAACTGGCGCTTTCCTTGGTCGCACAATTATTTTGTAATCATTTCTTCTTTTGTGTTTGTGTTTGTGTTTTCAAATAAATCTATTGCATGGCACAATCTATCATTAGGGGAGGGGTGGGAAAAATAGGCACTCATGCCAATGGGGTTCTTTCACCAATGTGCAAGAATTCTGCACATTTTTAAAACTAAAGGTGCGAATAATAACATATGTATGCATAGTTTTGTTTCATGTGTTGATCATGTTCACTTTAAATGGAACAAGCAATTTGCAACAAAAGGAACTTGTCTAAGAATGAGTAAGTATCTGAATGGATATATTTGAGATGTATCGTTGCACATCTATTTGACAGCCAGTAGACCGTCCCATGAGCTGTTCCCTACCTTTCATATATCAATTAGCTATGAAAATGAATAAAAATCCCTTAGAAGAAAGATGCCCCAAGATTTAAAAAATAAAGTTGAGAAGTGTGTGCAGTCTAATATGGGTATAGTTGGTATATGCATTGCTATATGCACAAATGTATTGAGGATGTGCTTTTTTATATGAGTCACATGACTTCAGAGCAAGGAGTCAAGGAAATTCGGGAGACAACACACTAAATTGTCAGAACTTTAATGTGTTATGAAGCAATGATCCAAATCAAAGGGAACAAATACAATAAACACACATGATACTGCAATATAATGAAGCTTTATTGAAGCCAAGAGTAATTTACATGAAGGTAGCAATCCTTGAGAAGATAAGAAATGTTACTAACATGTGCCTTCTTTTGGGTCAAGCAGCTTACCATATAAAACTATGTACATCAAGAAATGAAAAGAATCAAAGAGATAGATGAATCATTCCACCTTGGAAACCCAACAAGTAATATTTTATGCATTAATAAGGACAAACCAGGTTTGTGGATATGGACACTAAGATCAGTTCTTCCTCCTTGGGAAACAATGGGCTCCATTGCTTCTATTTTTTATTTCTGATGAATGTAAGGAGTTCTCAGTGCATAAGTTATTCTCATTTGCTTTCACTGTTTAACCCATAAAAATTCATTTTCACCAGTTGCGAAGATTTAAGGGTAGGGATTTCATTAAAACAACATTTGCCTTTGGTGGGTTGAGAAGATTCTTTAATTTTCTCAAGACCAAAATTCTTGAACCTCATTTCTGTATCAAAAGGTTTCCATATTCCTTATCCTTACCATCTTTGCCAAGATATAACCTAGTGTATACTATTTTCTTTAACTGCTTGAAACCAATTCATTTGGTATGTTTTTCATAATTTCCAAATGAAATTGATGGATAACCAAAGTGCTTAAAATCTTAAGTGCTACTATGTTCTCATCTATTTCTACCTGGACACCTTTTGTTGAATTCCTCGAATAGGTTTTTGAATTGGGAAATATTTTTCTGCATTACTATAATTTCTCCACAATAAGATAAGGTTGTTCTACAACCTTGGTTATTATTCCTTAATTGTTGATTTGTTAAGAAAAACAACTTTAGACTCATTTTATGATGTCACAGGCAGTTGTGCATATTCAATGTAGTCCGGTTCATCCAACTGATTGTATATGGTTGAGGTTGAGATGTTGGCAGATTCAATCTTCTAATATCTTTTGAAATCACGTTCTTCTGATGGCCACAGTCTGCAATGAAGTGTAGGGATGTTTCCTTCACCTATTACTTTGCTTCCTTTGTTTTTGAAGGATAAATTCATGTTGTGGCGACAATGGAGTAGGGATTGGGTTCTATGGTTTACTTCCCCTTGCCCAACATGGGCAGTAGTGTTGTTTCAGATGTGGTGTTTGGTTCCTGAACTGGTGTTGGACTATATACATCAGACAATAGTGCTTGTTTAGGGCAATGTTCTTCATTTGAGTACTGTTTACTCGTCTGAACAACATACCACTTTCCCGTGACTTTCTATGGAGTCTGGAATCTTATAGGAGAAAGTCTTATTTGATTAGACTTTGGTCAAATATGTTGGCCTTGCTGCTTACTGTTAGACTTGGTGCTATTAATGTTGAGTAGTTTCTTTTCTAGCTTTCCACATAACTTCTCTTTGGTATTGAGTGCATGCTGATAATTGCAAATTCCATTTCTTCTTTTTATGTAAAGCTACAAAGCTGTTACAACATTTGAGAAATTGTCTTGCTTCATGATACCAAAATTTTCCAACAAGCATGAAATGCATTGGTATAATCTTGTAGTATTTATTGACCTTAGTGCAATTGATGCAACTTTTTGAACTGACCACCATAATTCCTTATGAAGTAGTACTCCTCTGTAATGGTGTCTACAAATTTTGCCATGGTTTTGAGTCTTTGACATAGGCGTTCTTTGGGTCAAGTGATAATATGATTCCCACTAGGATTTGACACGGGAAGTGCGATGTTGTGAACTGATTATTTTCTGAACATGAACCTTAACACCTTTTGATCGCTAGGATCTCTGTGGGCAAGGTGAGAGCATATGGTGAAAGGTGTCAGATTGATTATTACAAACAATGTTGGCAGCAAGCTACAGAAGTCAATATAACAACTGATACAAAAATCTTGAAGTAATGAAATACTTTTCTGGTGGCAAGCTTTCCAGATTAAATACAACTGAAAACTATAAATAATTGAAGCTATTTCTAGGGGTAAGCCTTCCAGAACAAATTACAAAATCCCAACCTGGCAGTGAATCACATAGATTAACATTAGAAATATAGAGTGGAAAAGTAAATGATTTCTTATTGTTGTGGCAACGTAGCCATCTAGACTTACAATATAAAAAATCATTAACTATTCTTCTATCATTTCTGGGGTTAAATCACATAGAAAACTACAATTAAAATAACTGTAGAAGTATCATTGAAATAGTTACTAGCTATGGCACCTTGTGCAATGGGTACGCCGAAGAGGTGTGAAAGGTCAATTAGGAAAAAATGGTTTATTTTTGCACACATTTGTGTAGTATATAAACCAATTGATAGATCATTTAGAAAATGATTTTAATATTATTAGTTATTTTATTTTATGTGGATAAAGCTTCACACCCTTCTAATTACATTTGTGAATTGATAATCAAATGCTAAAATGAATGTTCAAAGATATATAGATTTATATAGATTTATTGAAGATATATAAAAATAAATGAGAATTGACATGGTTATGTTAACTTAATTCACACATGTTTCACTAATGACCAACATAGATAAGAAATATAAAATTTAAAATATATATGTATATATTTTATAAATTAAATTGATGTTATAATTATATTATTGTTATATGACTAACCCCTCTCTAATTAGTTCTTCTAACTTTGTATAGATTAATTAAAACTAATATCATAATTTAATATATATTAGATTAAATTAAATAATATATATTATATAATATAAAATAATAATTATAGTTATAATACTAATTGATGTAAAAATATATAATATCATAATTTAATATATTAGATTAAATTAAATAATATATATAATTGTAATATTAATTATATAAAATAAATATATACTTAAAAAATAAATACAACTTAATATACAAAATATAATTTTATACTTATTATATAATATATTAAATAGAATTATAATATGATTTTGAGAATAAATTTACAATGTAATATACAATTACTAGGTAAATAAAATTTATTAATTTTGTTAAAACTATTTAAAAGTTTCTAAAACTACAAATGCTGAGGAAAGAAAAAGCGAAGTATGGAGGAAGTTGACGCGTAGCCTGACAAAAAGTAGGAAAAGAGAATAAGGTAATCTCCAGCTGTAAAAAAAGAACTTTTTTCTTTGCCAAATGTCCTTAAAATGTATGATGCGTAGCCTGTTCCAAAGCTCCCATGTTTGCACACGTAGGTAGAATGGTCATAAAATGTATGAGATCTGGTTTTACACCTGCATTTTCTTCGAAGTTTGTAGTACATTTTTTAATTATGGTGTGGTTTGAGGCATTCTGTCAAACATTTTGTTGATGTTACTAGCAGCCACGGGCCTCTTACTTCCAGGCACGAGTTTCTCTAAAGGCAATAAATTAAATGTAGCCTAATGGCTATTTAATTTACATGATCGATATATAATGTGAAGAGGCGCTTCACATACAAGCAATAAAATAAATATTAATTATTGTTATAATTAATTATGTGGCCATCTTGGAGAATCGCGATTTTCTATGGAGGCCGACATGTTGTTCTTAAGAAACACATCTCTTTTGGAGGCCGACTTCATGCCTTGAGGAGACGCGTACTTTCCCTTGGCGTGTATATATATGAGTGATGATCACTCATTTGATCATCAAGTTTATTCATCATAATTCGCATTCAAGAAGAAGTTTGCGCCTGAGCAGCAGATCAATTTCAAGAGAAACATATCCATTTGTATTTGCATCTAAGAGAGGTACGATTATACATTGTATCAAAATCGGCATTGTGTTGTGCCTCAGTTGTAAACAGATTTCTGCTCATATTATTACAATATATAAGACATATATTTGCTGAGTTTTCTCTCTCAAGTGGAGGGTTTTCCCAGGGTATTTGTTGTGTTATGTGTCTGATTTTTGAATTAAATTCTGTGTTTTATATCTGATCATAAAAACTAACATGGTTTCAGAGTAGGTATAAGGAAGATCTTGATCAGATTTTATTCAATCAGCACTACCCTCCACTCTTATTGTCATTTTTGATCTATCTTATCGTCAAGATGGTGAACGGGCTCAAGATCGAAGATAGGCTTGAGGGCGCATCAAACTTCACATCTTGGAAGTTTAGAGTGATGCTCACCTTGGAGGAAAATGAGTTAGCTGAGTTTGTGGAGGGTGAAGTTCCTGAACCAACCAAAGAGAATGAGAAGCCTCAATGGAAGAGAAATGGCACTAAGGCGAAAAAGATGTTGGTTGATTCTGTGAAAGATCACATTGTGCCAATCATCTCTAAGTTGAAAAAAGCAAGAGATATGTTCAAGGCCTTGGAGGAGATGTATGAGATCAACAACACAAGTCGGGCTCTTGCATTAAAGCAGCAAGTTCATCATATCAAGATGGCGAAAGGAGAATCCGTCATCTTATTCTTCATGAAGATCACCGAGTTGAGAGATCAGCTCTTTACCATTGGGCATATTGTTGATAACAAGGATTTGACTATGTTGGCTCTCAATGGTCTTCCTCCATCTTGGGAGTCATTCATTCAAGGAATCAGTGCAAGATCAAAACTTCCTAAGTTGGATCGATTGAGAGCAGATTGTATTCAAGAAGAATCTAGGTTGGCTGCAAGAGGCATTGGTCAAAGCTCTACAAATGAAGACATTCATGTTCTTTCCACTCAATCCTTGAAGAAGAAAGGAAAAGGAGGAAAGAAAGTGTACTTCAAGAGGAATAGAGATAAAGGGTCAAATGGTGCCCATGCATTTAAGAAGAAGGACCTTTCTCGCGTTCAATGTTTTAGATGTGACAAGTTTGGTCACTATGCAAAGGATTGCCCAACCAGGCCTAAGCAACATGCTTCATTTGCGGATGTGGGTGAGATCTCTCCTCAGAAGGATTCAAGTGAATTTCTTTTCTATTCTGCCTTATCAAGCAATGTTCTAGCAGATAGCAAGACTTGGTTGATTGATAGTGGCGCCTCTCGTCACATCATTGGATTCAGAGAAAATCTTTCAGATTTAGTGATGAGAGATACAAGTGTTCAAGTCATAATTGGAGATGATGCATATTATTCTATGAAAGGTGTTGGGACCTCCACTATTCACTTAGATTCTGGCATCTCCTTGCAGTTAAGTGATGTACTATTTGTACTAGGCATCAAGAGGAACCTTGTTTCTATCTCATTCTTGGAGGACAAGGGATATCAGGTCGCATTCTCCGAAGGTAAAGTTCTTGCATGGCCAAAGAACTCTAACATCAAGTCAGCCCGAGTGATTGGTGTTCGGCAAAAATGCCTCTACAGACTTTGCACTCATCCTCTACAAGCCTTGTTGCATGATACATCAAGTTCATGTGAGCTTTGGCATAGAAGACTTGCTCACATTCATTTCCGAGCGCTTCCAACCATGGAGAAGATGGTCACCGACATTCCTAAACTCAACCAGGAGCATGAAGGTACTTGCCAAGGATGCGCATTGGGTAAGAATACTAAAAGACCCTTTCATAGTAGTGAAAGTAGATCTAAGTGTATTCTAGATCTTTTTCATTTTGATTTGTGTGGTCCAATGTTTGTTACTTCTTTGAGTGTTTTCTTGTATTATGTAATTTTTATTGATGACTACTCTAGAAAGACTTGGATTTATTTCTTAAAGACTAAAGAATTTGAGGAAGTACTTGAGAGATTCAAGGAATTCAAAGCTCAAGTAGAAAAATTGTCCGGGAAAAGGATCAAAGTTTTGAGATCTGACAACGGAGGACAATACATCTCTGGCAGCTTTCGTAACTTTTGTGTTGAAGCAGGAATTAAGAGGGAGTTTTGTGTTACCTACAATCCACAACAGAACGATGTTTGGGACATTGTACCTAGACCAAAAGGCAAATCTATTGTATCTTCTAAGTGGATTTTCAAGATCAAGCATGTGGCTGATGGAATCATTGATAAGTACAAGGCTAGATTTGTGGCTAGAGGATTCTCTCAGAAAGAGGGAATAGACTATGAGGAAACCTTTGCTCTAGTTGCTCGATATATCTCCATCAGGACTATCATTGCCATTGCAATAGCTAAAGGATGGAAGTTACACTAGATGGACGTGAAGACAACATTTCTAAATGGCATAATTGAAGAAGAGTATACATTGAGCAACTTGATGGATTCGAGGTTCATGGGAAAGAGTCTCATGTTTGCAGATTGAAGAAGGCATTGTATGGTCTTAAGCAGGCTCCTCGTGCTTGGTATGAGAGGATTGATCGATACCTACTAAGTTTGGGCTTCTCCAAGAATGATGTAGATTCTAATCTATATTTCAAGGTAATTAATGGTGAGGCCTTGATCTTGTTTCTCTATGTTGATGATCTATTTCTTATTGGAGAAGAACACCTCATTATCAAATGCAAGGAGTTGGCTTTTGAATTTGAAATGAAGGATCTTAAGTACATGCATTACTTACTTGGTTTAGAAGTATGGCAGAGGCCTGATGAGATCATTCTAAGTCAAGGGAAGTATACAATAGACATCTTGAAGAGATTTGGTATGATGGATTGTAAATCCATGTCTACACCTATGGAAACAAATTTTCAGAAGTTAAAGGAAGCTGCATCTAATTCAGATCTGGTGGATCCCACCATGTACAAGCAGTTGATTGGATCATTGATGTATCTAGTCAATACTAGACCAGATATTTGCTATGCAGTGAGTTCACTTAGTCAATTCATGTGTGAACCAAGGCAAATACATCTAGTTGCAGTGAAGCATATTCTGAGATACTTGCGTGGCACAATTGGGTAGGTTGTGTCAGTTTGGGGTCTGCGATGATCTCCTGGTGTAGCAGGAAGCAATTTTCAATGGCACTGAGCATCGCAGAGGCAGAGTATATTGCAGCATGTGTGGTAGCTCGAGAAGCAGTGTGGCTTCGGAAGCTCCTTGCAGGATTGTTTGGACAATCATTGGAGCCAACTATCATTTATTGTGATAATCAAAGTTGTGTGAAGCTTTCTGTCAATCCAGTGTTTCATGACAGAACCAAACATGTTGAGATCAAATACCACTATATCAGAGATATGGTATTGAGGAAAGCAATTCAGTTGAGATACATTAGCACTAATGAGCAGACGACAGACATTCTCACCAAGCCACTCTCCAAGGTAAAGTTTGTGTACTTCCGAGACAAGCTTGGTATTGTGGAGAATGGAGCCCTAGCTGAGAGGGAGACTCAGCTTCAGTGATCTTCTATGATTTGCTTTAATGCATTTCTCTTTGTGAAAGAGATTTGAGGTGCAAGCCCTTGTTTCCACCCTCTGGGAGTATCCAAGGTGGATGTCATGTGTGTGACTCCATGACAACATCACGTGAGAGAGTCTGTGATGATTTTCTTGTACATGTGTTTTTCACCCTCTGGGAGTAGCCATGGTGAACGTCATGATGAGATGACAACATCACGATGAGTGATGGGCACCTGTACACATATACCATTCATGGGAGTAGCCATGATGGTTGATATCACGATGAGGTGATATGCTCTTTTCCACACATGGGTGTAGCCATGGTGGTTGACATCACGATGAGGTGATATGTCTTGCACAGCTGAAAGTATTCCTCCCTAGCTGAGAGGGAGTGTTGATGTTACTAGCAGCCACGGGCCTCTTACTTCCAGGCATGAGTTTCTCTAAAGGCAATAAATTAAATGTAGCCTAATGGCTATTTAATTTATATGATCAATATGTAATGTGAAGAGGCACTTCACATACAAGCAATAAAATAAATATTAATTATTGTTAATAATTAATTATGTGGCCATCTTGGAGAATCACGATTTTCTACGGAGGCCGACATGTTGTTCTTAAGAGACACGCCTCTTTTGGAGGCTGACCTCATGCCTTGAGGAGACGCATCCTTTCCCTTGGCGTGTATATATATGAGTGATGATCACTCATTTGATCATCAAGTTTATTCATCATAATTCGCATTCAAGAAGAAGTTTGCGCCTGAGCAGCAGATCATCATTTTGTATCAGCAGATCGATTTCAAGAGAAACATAGCCATTTGTATTTGCATCTAAGAGAGGTGCGATTATACATTGTATCAAAATCGGCATTGTGCTCAGTTGTAAGCAGATTTCTGCTCATATTATTACAATATATAAGAGATATATTTGCTGGGTTTTTCTCCCTCAAGTGGAGGGTTCCCAGGGTATTTGCTGTGTTATCTGTGTCTGATTTTTGAATTAAATTCTGTGTTTTATATCTGATCATAGAAACTAACACATTTCAGTTCCTATTTCGTTTCAATTTTTCATCAGTGGTCCTGCCTGTTAGTGATGCATTCTGCAAGAACCATGGTAAAGATAAGCTGATTTTGTCTACGATTTTGCCTGCTTGCCTACTAATTTTGTCTGTCCATAAAAACATTTGTGGTTTTTAAATATAAATCGGTGGAAGTTGGGTTACAGGTTTGCAAAAATTACCAACAGTCAAGAGGGCATTGAGTTAATAAGAGATGTAAGTGGTATCCAAAGGTCATCATCAAAGGCCCACAACAGGCATTCCAAATTCTGTTATTTGTGTTGCCAGAAAGCTCAATATTTCTGCATTTCTTGACTTCGAAAATAAAGCCACGGCTGCTCGAGCAAAATTTCAGTTTAATAGGCAGAGATTTCTCGGAAAGGTTTTATCAGTGGAAAGAGCAATCTGCAATTACTATGTGTTTCCATGTTCCCATCTGCTGGACTGTGGTATTTAAAACTGGATTAGGTAGTAAATGGGCTGCCTTGGCAAGCAGCATTTCTAACTGGGTCAATGTGGCACTTCTCTTACTATATATTAACATCTCGCCTGTATGCAAGCAGACATGGGCATCCTTTACAAGGGAGGCCTTATATATTAAATTTTTTCTTAAGCTTGCCATTCCATCTTCACTGATGATCTGGTATACTAGTTTAATTTCTTAGCTACAAGATTTGATCCAAGTTATCTGTGTAATACTTTATAGCAATTTTGTGGTTATAGACGTCCTTTAAGATTTAACCCTTCCGGAGATTCAAAGTTCATAGCATGTGAGGAACAATGGAGCATATAAATCAGATAATTTTTTGTTCATCATATTATATTGCAAGTTGTTAATACTAATGCAAACTTAATTTGTCAGTTTATTGTTCTATGGCTGTCAACAGCTTGGAGTACTGGTCCTTTGAAATGCTTATTCTCTTGTCAGGCCTGTTGTCCAATCTGGTATGTATGTGTAATGTGAGAATTTTAATTATTAAGTATGGTATAAGAATTCAGGTGTGAAGTGAGTGAATGGCAATACAACTTAACCCAAATGGGATTCAAAATGGTAATACCCCTACTTATTTTTCACAAAAGGTGTAAGTGATCTGTCAAGCAGAACAATGTGGTTGTATATGTGTAATTTGTTGTATCTGAACTTGTAGCAGCTATATGTGGAAGTATCATTGCAGTCCATGAGACCACATTTCTTTGAGGCATTTTGTCAAACAGTTCACGTGCTTTGTCTATGTTCCCACATTTTGCATACATGTCTACCAGGGCAGTTGCCACTACAACATCTGACAATATTTCTCTATCCTTTATGCTTTGATAGATTTCTATACCCTGTTGCAAATCTCCCATTTTGGCACAGGCTGGGAGGATGATGTTAAAGTTTGTAGAATTTGGCTTTAGACCTGCCAATTGCATTTGCTTGGAAGTTTTGAAAGCCCTTTCAACAAATCCATTTTGTGAATATTCTGCAATAATTGCATTACATGAGATTACATCTCTTTGAGGCATTCTGTCAAACAGTTCACGATCTTTTTCTATGCTTCCACATTTTGCATACATGTCTACCAGAGTATTTCCAACTACTGTATCGGACAAAAATCCCCGTTTCATTATGCTTTGATAGAGGTCCATACCGTGTTCCAATGTTCCCATTTTGGCACAGGCAGGGAGGATGCTGGCAAAGGTTTGTGGAGTCTGGCTTTACACCTGCCATTTGCATTTGCTTGAAAATTTCTAAAGCTTTTTCAACAAATCCATTTTGTGCATATCCTGCAGCCATTGCATTCCATGAAACCACAGTTCTTTGAGGCATATTGTCAAAACAGTTCACAGGTCTTCTCTATGCTTCCACATTTTGCATACATGTCTACAAGGGCTGTTGCATCTACAAAATCTGTCAAAATTCCTCTCTTTTATGGTTTGATGGATGTCCAAATCCTCTTCCAAAACTCCCATTTTAGCACAAGCTGTTTGTACGTTGGCAAATGTGAACTGACGAAAAACCAAAAATCTGGACCGGCGTCCGACAACTTGCCGGTGTGAGACAATTTTCCGGGACAAAAATGTCCCACATATAAGCCTATTGGCTAATAAAAATCTGGAGATCTGCGACTACATTTATGCCATTTATATCACAAACGCTGTTCATCGTCAAAACCGGAGCAGAAATCAATAGCGGCAGGGAAAACAGTAAAGAGTGGCGAAAAAACAGCCGAAAAAGTGATGGAAAATGGACGGCTGAGATTTGTTTAACCCCCTTGCAGGGTTTCTCGGGCGTTGTGAGCCATTGACGGGCAAAGTGAGCTTGACAAGCTCAAATAGGTACACGCCTTCGGCGTAACCAGAAATTTGCAATATCTTGTAGACTAAGTTACAAGGTTCGAATTCGAGTTCGGCAACATTGAAATTCGGATGAAGTAATTTGAAAAGTAAAAAATTCGGATTAAATTCACCATATTTAATTTTTTTAATATAAATAATATATCCGCAAAATTTTATATATAAATATTTTAAAATGACATTTTGATTTATCAAATGATAATACTTAAAAACAAAAACTATAAAAATAAAAATAAAGTAATATTATTTTTAATTATAATAAATGTTTAATTTTTTTAGATAACAATTTAATGTAAATAAAATAATATTTCAAATAAAATTTTACAACTATATATTATTAAAAAATTAAAATACATCTTATGATTATAATATTATATTATATGTTTATTAATATATTATGATTTGTATTTAACTATATGTTTAATTTTTTATATATTATGATTTGTATTTAACTATATGTTTAATTTTTTAAATAATATACTTTTAATATAGTTTAATATTATAAAAGAAAAAAAAATAAAACATAGATAAGTAGGAGGTTTTTTCCACAGCGTGTCAAATTAAACATATAACAATTTAAATATAATATTGATGGAGAAAAACCTAAAAAAAAAAAATCGGCCCGAAGCTCAAGCAGACCAAACACAAAAATTTCAAGCGTAGCGGGGGGCAGGAAATCGTGGCGCAACTTGCAGGAAATCACGGCGAAAATGGCGTTTTCACAATCGCGACAGCTCTCACCCACGAAAATCCAACTCACGGCGGCGCTCAGATGAAACTTGCGACGGCTTGCAGAGTCGACTGTGTGTTTTCAACCTTTGGGAGTGGCATTTTATTAAAAAACACTGCGAAATCCTAAGAATCGCTTTAACAGAACCCTAAAAAATGGTGTGCTTTTTCCGTATGAATTGCATGCGAACTTTAACGAATTTTAAGCAAACATTTCAGATTCGGGAAAATTCGAACTTCATACATAAGTTCACCGAACCCTGTGACACAGCTTGTAGATATGGTATTAGAGGCTATAATGAAATATTTGCAGCATCTTTTAACTTGTATGGCTGCAATTAGAAACGATTAGCAGGCTGGAAAAATAGTAGTTTAGCAGCTGCGATTCCCCACAATGGAAGTACAGTTGCATTGATCAATACAAAGATATTTCTCGGATGGAATTATTCAAATGAACAGAAGAGTTTTTGTCCTAGGGCAGAAAAGATGAACAATCTTCAATCTCAAGAGTAATGAATTTGATAAATCATACCCCCTCCATTCCTTAACTACTCCTAAAGGTTTTAAAATGCAATACTTTTTGAATCCCATTTCTAATGTCACTTTTGGTTCCTCTTTCAAAACAACCTTTGTAATAATTAAACAAAAACTTAAACACAATCAAAACCAGAAGCGAAATTGAACACAATCAAAACCAGAAGCGAAATTGATTCATGATTATGGATTATGGAAACTTGATATCTTTAACCTTTGTAATAATTAAACATAATTTTCCTCTTTATGAATATAACTTAAAATTACTTTTTCAATAACTCAAATTAAATTATTAAATTATTTCCCTTGCAAGACCCCATTAGCCTTAGGGAAAATAAATAATTGGCTAAGGGTCTTCTGATTAACTTTGCCTGAAAAGGGGGACATGATAGGAAGCGACTTTTAAGAGTGGAAAAGGTATCTCTTCATTTTCATAAAATTATTTATAGAGAAATACGATTAGAATTGGTTGATCCATTTGTTTGCTTCATCATTGCCTTCAAAAAGAATATTATTAAAATTCACTTGTACCTTAAAGAGCATCAGACCCATGAAGTGTCTACCTGATGATGAAGTGATAATATTGGAGAACAGTTGAATTATCTCCTGCCTTTGCTTCTCAAGGGCACTTCTGAAATGGAACCTTGAGTAGCTGTATAACAACCCTATCAATTTAGTAGTGAAACATGGACTATTTGTTCTCAAGAACTTTACATTGGCTCCTATTTTCTCACCGACAAGTTAAAAATGAAATAAGTCTGAAATAATACTCTATATGGCTACTAAATTTCTTATTAACTCTTTGATCAGATGGCTATTCTATATGTGTCTGGTCATGGTCTGACATCACTGCATTGTTGCAATTAGTGTTGAGATAGGAAGCTCCCTGTCAGTTAGCTTAACAAGGCAACTCAGCAACTCGGTTTTTACTTATCATGGAATTGATTGATGTTGATTATTCTCTTTGATTTCATTAAGTTGAGCCCTGATCTTGAGTTATATTATTTGTTTTGCAGCCTGACCGTGTATTGGACTTCTGCAAGAAAAACAAGTTGCAGCTAATTATTCGGGCACACGAATGTGTAATGGATGGTTTTGAACGTTTTGCTCAAGGCCATTTGATTACCTTATTTTCTGCAACAAACTACTGTGGTGAGTTCTAAAAAAGGGGAAATAGATATGGAACATTATTTTATACAGCTCATTCTTAAATAAGAATGAAAGTTTGATGCTTATGGGTAAATACTATGTGGGTTTTCTTATCCAGGCACAGCAAATAATGCTGGTGCATTGCTGGTTTTGGGAAGAGAGTTAGTTGTTGTACCTAAGTTGATTCATCCAATTCCACCCCCAATTGGATCACCAGAGTCATCTCCAGAACACCATTTGGAAGAGACATGGATGCAGGTGAATTTTTGTTTCCTGGTCAAAATTTTAGCAAGTGAATTCTTTCTAATGTTTAACCTGATTTATCACTGTCATTTATATTTCATTGTTCAGGAACTCAATATTCAGAGGCCACCTACACCTACTCGTGGCCGGCCTCAGCCTGCTCATGATCGCAGTTCCTTGGCTTTTATTTGAGTTCTGATTGTGTCCATTGATGTTCTATACCAATTAGTGACAGTCATCTGTCTTATTGAGCTCTGTAAAATAATGTACAATTGGAATTGTATTTGAGCACTTACGTCAATGTAAACAAAATTTTCTTGCCCCAAGATGGAACTGTCCTTCCTGTGCTGTTGTAGTTACTACCTGTTTCTGTTCATCAGTGTTTCCCCTCACAACTGGCTATTGTTTGCAAAGGTTTGCAAAGTAAGGTATGGCAAATTATTTCCTTCTTGGTAGTACAAAAAATTTCCTTGTTTTTTCAACTTTTCAGTAATGAGGATCACTTAAATAAGAATGCTATTTTCTCCTTTTTGCAGTTATTGAATTTCTAAAGTGGTGGTTATTATTGCATGGCTTTTCCTGTTTCGTGGTGCTGATCCTTAAACTTTGAAGTCTCATGTGCACCGGCTTCCTTGTGAGAAACATTGCACTGCTCAGGACACAGCATTTAGACATTATTGTTACCTGCTTCAGGCCGTGTAGGGTTCCTGGCATGAATTTGTAGGCTCCATAAGTTATGGAATTTGTACCTTTAGCTAATATTTTTTAGATTATGTGCCAATAAAAATGGAATGCTTTGGCTGAAATGTTGAGTTGTTTCTGCTGAATTCTTCTGGATTCAACCATGTAGAACTATTTGTGTCTTGACATTTGGATCCATCTTCAGGGAGAAAAAGGTAGAAGCCTATGCTTGTGTAGAGTTTATTTTGGGATTCTATTTATTGTGTTAGTCCTTTGAGTAACCTAAAGGTTGACTAATGTCATTTAATGTACATGCATTCCATACTGTTTAACAAATTTTGTTAAGCTGGGTATAAAAATAGGCAGTCGACTTTGTAATCTTCTGCAATCTTGGATCTCTCTTATGGCTGACCATTTGAGTGCATGTCAACATTTTTCTTGGCAGCTGGGGTCCTATTTTATTTTGGTTTATTGCTGTTCCTGCAGTGAACTAGAGTAACTCGAATCTGAGAGTCTGATGTATAAGTGGAATGGGAGGTCTCAAGTATGGGGATACTGCTGTGATAGGAAAATAGGAAACAATTGCATGGCCATGTACACGTTTTTTTATTTATAAAGGAAATATAGTGCCTAATTGTTCTCCATCATTTGAACCATGTCTTCATCTATTAGATGATATCAATATAATATGTTTTTCCCTTGTTAAAATGCATTTTTTAATTCAACAGGATGTAATTTGTTTTGCCAGTAATTTAATTTATTGGTTGGTTATATTGCCATAATGTATAACAACATTTTTCTGTCTTAAAGATAATATGGTTATCTCAACATAGAAGACAGCGTGCAGAATGGAATCTTTAGGACCGCAGTTCAGATCATATGTTTAGTACCAAATCTTTGCAACTGTGTTTAAGATGGAAGTTGCATGTATTTTAGATCTTAATCCTTAACAAGTTGTATCTGTTTTCCCTATGCATTGGAAATGCTGATTAATCTGAATATGCCTAAAGCTTTTGATGAGGCAATCTGGGTTGCTTTTGATGAGGCAATCTGGGTTTTGTTTTTTCTCAAATTGTGTTCAATTGCTGCTTTAGCATGACTCTGGCCACGTGCATAAGAAATTCACACCTTGTTGCTAGTTTTTCTATCATGGTAAATGCCTCATATAGCATATGGCAGGGAGTTTGTCACTTTCTTGCTGCATAAGCCACAAAATGTTTTAAAACACGTTTGCTTTGAGCTCCCCTACTTCCAAGTAAGGGGACCGAAAAGAGTCGTTTGAGCTCCCCTCATCAAGATTACAAAACCTTATTGCATCACAATGACCTCACTCATACAGTCTAATCCCACTATGATCAAACGATCACCAAATATCTATATAGATGATAGATTAAAAAAACTAATGGGTTAAGTGGTACAATGGCAAACAATTATTCCTCTTCAACCCTCGTCAAGATTACAAAACCTTATTGCATCACAATGACCTCACTCATGCAGTCTAATCCCACTATGATCAAACGATCACCAAATATCTATATAGATGATTAGATTTGAAGAGGAATAATTGTTTGCCATTGTACCACTTAACCCATTAGTTTTTTTAATCTATGTTCCTCAAGGATGTGTCCCTTGGGTTTTTCGAGATGTACATGTGTTGGGGATGTTCAGGGACATCCCCTAGCTGTCCTCATTTTTTATTTTTTTTTGTCCTAAATGTTTTGGGGAAAGGATGGTTATGGGATCATCAAACATCCTTGAGACGATTGGGGTTGTCTCAGATGCCCCTTAATTGTCTCAAGGATGACTGATTGCCCCTACCATGTAGTAGTGCATTAAAAAAAAACGTAGAAATTAAAAAAGATCATTTTATTATTTATTTTGTGGGCCCATGCACCACTCTTAGCCCTAAAGCAACAAAAAGAAGCATCCCTATAAAAAGTTTTGCAACCAAGTTAGAGGCAAACAAATATTTTTTATCAAGTTTCAAAGGTGCAATTGAAAAAATTAGCATTGGTGAACAATGAGTGAGGTAACAAGAGAAGTGAAAGAGGTGAGTGATTCTTCTATTTGTTTTTTTCTATTTTTTTCAAGTTTAAATGAAGAAATATATATATATATATATATTTTGCTATTTTCAGTTTGCATTTGCAATTTGTTTCATAAAAACTAAACAACATGAATAGCAACAAAGAGAGTAGTGAATATGATATAGAAGAAAAATGAAATTCAAAATGTGAGTTTCAAGCCTAGTTGGGGTTCATTAGAGGATGGGAATGCTATGGGTGAAGGGGTACAGCCACAAAATCCGTTTGAGTGATCTTTCAAAGCTGTAAAATATTATGGAAAGGGTCTTTGTAATCCTAAAAATCTTTTCTCTAATTAGTGATAGTCCTAGACAAAAGAAAAAAGAAAAAATTGGGGTTAATAGAGTGTGGTCTCATTTGCAAAACAAATTTTAGAGGGAGCTACACAATAGTATGTTCTCATCTATTGGGTTTTACAAGACACGGGGTCATGGTGCCTAAATATAAAGGAGGATGAGAAAGTAGAGGTTTATATATTGCATTAAGGTATAAGGGTGTGTCAATGCCAACACAATCCACACAATTAGCTATGTATGTGATAGTGCCCTCAATGGTTTGTAGTGGTAGTGGTGATGTTTCTACAAGAGGAAAGAGAGACTATTGCTAGTGAGAAGGCAAGGATAGTTGTAGGTATGTTCAATATGCAAGCACAAGATGTGTTAGAGTTTTTTATTGCCAAATTTTTCTATGCACATGCCATTCCATTCCATATAACATGTTCTTCAAACAAATGCTAAAAGATGTAGCTTTTTTGGCCTCTCATTCACCCCCTAGAAAAAATAAATTGCACACTACTCTCCTTGACAAATAATATTATAAGGTGAGTTTGGTGGATGCCTCGAGGACATGAGAGAAATTTGGATTATGATGGGTTGCTTTGTCATAGGTGGGTGGATCAATATTAAACATCAACCACTCATCAACATTATAGTCACATAATAAGAGTAGATTGACTATGTGCGGGAGCAGGAGCTGTGCAAGCGATGCCCAATGGGCAAAAAATTTGAATGATGCTACACAGGTCAGTTTGGACGGGGCTACATAGGGGCTGGACGGTTCTCCTTCAAATGGGGTTCCTTTGTTTCCTAACGCGATCCGGGCTTGTATGGACGGGAATCCCCTGAACATTCAACAAGCTAATGTTGTTGGGTAGGATGGTGTTGGCGGAGGCCCTATTCCCTCTCCTCCTATCACTTCTAGCGGTCATCGGAAATCATTCTCCGATGCTGTTTTAAATGTTCGTTCCCAAATTCCTCCTGCTCCAGCTAGGGTTCGACCTCTGCCTTGCATCTGTGCATCCCTTGTTGTGGTATGTGGGCTTGAGGTTGCTGAGAATGAGGATTTCTATGTGTGTCAGGGTGTGGTCTGTAGGTTCAACAACTTGTGGCCCTTCCTTCCTGATCTCCATGAGTGGGTTTCCGTTTCCTGGAAGCCTATTGTTTTTGGACATATTGACCTCTATCCCAGTGCTAGAGGTTTTTTCTTTGCAACATTTTCTTCCTCCGAGGATCATGACAGAGTGTTGGACAGGGTGTGGATGTGGGGTGTTCATTTGTTGTTCATTCAACCTTGGTCTCGCTCTTTCAATCCTCTTACGAAGCCTCTGAATATCAGACCAGTTTGGGTTCGACTGCCGAATCTCCCTCTCCAGTTTTGGGAGGATTCTTGTTTTGAAGCTATTGGCAACGCCATTGGTAGCTTTTTGAAGGTGGATTCTACATTTCAGGATCTTGGGCATACTATGGTGGATCGTATTTTAATCGATTTGGACATCTCCAAACCTCTCCATGGTGATGTGGTTTTAATGGCGAAGGACAGACCTTGGAAGCAACTTTTGGACTATGAGGGGCTCCCTTTTCGGTGCAAGAGATGTTTCTTTGTTGGTCACCTAGCCTCTGGTTGCTCTCTTCCTCGCCGCAAGGGTGTTGCTACTTGGTGGAAGAATGCTCTCTCGGACCATCTCATGGCTGGCTCTCCCTCTTTGGATGGTTCCTCTGAGGAGGGTGACCCTCCCTTGACTTTCCTCCCAAGGAGTCAAAGCCCTTCCAGGCTCCTCTTCCGGCTATCCCTTCCGCGAAACCTTTGCTGCCTCGATCTGTTGTTGATGTTTAGTTGGAACCTGCCCATCCCTCGTTGAACGACTTTGCTGGTCCTTTGATCGCTCCTGTCTCCTCTTCTTTGCTACCGGCTCCCTCGTAGCGTGGTGGCTCATCGCCTGGGGTGGCTGTTGTGGATCCGCTCCCCTAGCCTCGCTCGATGGATTTTGATTATGAGTTCCTAGTCGATTGTGTTGAGGAATAAGGGACTCCCCAAATCCGTTGCTTCCTCGCGGCCTCGAGTTCAGGGCTTTAGATTAGTCCTCTCTAGTTCTGGGATTGTCTAATCCTTGTTTGTTCTACAGTTGTCAGTCAGCTGTTTCTTTTCGTTTTTCTTCTAGTTCATTTTCTGGTTTGAACTAGCTTCTTTTTGGCTCTTTGGGCTTTCTATGTGAAGGGTACAACACCTTGTAAATGCTGCTTATTTTATCAAAAACATTATAGTCACATGTTCACTGATCTGTTTTTTTAGAGCTATTGATTGTTTTGGGAAGCACAAGGATGAGGAATTCCAATTTCATATTTTGAGAGATGTTATAGATGAGGTTGGGCCCTCAAATGATGTATAGGTGGTCATTGACTTGATGTGTGTGGAAATTAGCTTACATGATAGTGTAGGGTGCTTATAAACACATTTTTTGGACACCATGTGTTCATGTATTCAACAATGCATTGAAAGACAAGGAAAATAGATTGGGTGCAACATGTGGTAGAAACTAGAGATATTCGAATGTTCATTTGTAACCACTACACTTCATTTGCTCTCTTCAAGATTTTTCGAAGAAGAAATACTTCAAACCTAAGGAAACAAGGTATGTCAGTTATTTTATTTTGTTAGGAGGATGCTTGAGGTCCACGAGGCTCTACAATTGATGATGGTTAATATATAGTGGAGTAGATGGCCTATTGCTAACATTGTTGAAGGGAAAAATATCAAACAAAATATCCTTGATGATGATTGATGGTCTATTGTGAGGTAATAAATTGTTGATTTTATTAATAAATTAATTGTTGATTTTTTAAAAAATATTCTAACTTGTCTTTTTTGAAATATTTGTTTGTAGACATGTTTGCTCCATCTCACTTGTTGTAAATATCATTAGATATGCTGATACAAATTCTTCTAATCTTGGAGCGTTTTATGAAACATTGGGCAATATGCTTGGGTAGATGAAACAAACAATTTGTAATGGGGATCCTAATTTGGGATTATATGAAAAATATATTGAATCTATTGTGATGTGATGGTGGAATAATATGAACACTTTGCTTCATATGTCAACCTTTGCTTTAAATTCCTAGTGGTATGCACCAAAGGTTTGTAGGTTGTCTCTTTGTGATGACAAAGAGGTGAAGTGTTAATGAAGGCTCTTTGAAAGATGTATTCAATTGAGGAGTTGAGTATACTTCACATGCAATGGCTTGCTTTTACTAATCTTCATGGTCTAATATTCAATAAACCAAAGGCGAAGATAGATATAACTATATTATCTCAAATTGATCTTATTAGATGGTGGACATGACATGCCAATGATACACCATAGTTGAAGATGCTTGCTATTTGTCTCTTTTCATAGGTTGCTAGTTCCTCTCTTGTAGAGAGAATTTGGTCCACATATAGTTTCACCCATTCTATTAAAAGGAATAGATTTACCTCTAGATGAGCAAAGAAGTTGGTTGTACATAGTGCTTTGCAACTTCAAATTGTTAGACTTTAGAGTATCAATAGAGTTTAGCCTTATCTCGAAGATGCCACCCAAGTTGAGGAGACACTACAAAGATTGGTTAGAGTTTCATTAGATGAGGAGGTCCTTCATGGTGTCAGTGGCTTAGAGTCAAGATTTTGATTTTGATGCAGTGTTGACAAATGTTGATTAGGGGCAACCTCATACTTTCTACCACTATATTTTTGTGATTTTTATTTGACATTTTGTAGTTCAAATTTGTAGCCTTTAGACATTTTGTTGTATTTTTTAATTTTATATCATATGCACATTAACAATGAATTATATAAGCAATTTTTTTTTTGTTTTGGCCCAAAAGTGGAACTCACTTATGTGTTTCTTCTCAGTTATATTAATGCATGTTTGATATTCCTTGTTGAAATTGTCAAGTCCAAGTTTCTCTAAATTATCTCTCTTCATATATTAGTGTAGGACATGTTTTCACCATCTTGCTTCCTTTCTAAAATAGAAGGTGAAGGTCATGGGTTATGTGATAATGAAATTTTTGTTTGGGTCCCTTGCAATTAACATAGATGTTAGATCAAACATGGAGCAAGTTGTAGTTTGTCTTGAGGAAATCAAGCAATTGGATAAAAATAATGTTCATGGATGACAAGATTCATTAACTAATAGTCTAGCAATTTGATTACTGATTTACCATTGATCTCTTAAAAAAAAATTACATGAAAAGTGATCCATAAACGAGGGTGGCTATGCAAAAAACATAGTCATTAACAAAAGAATTCAACTATTTAGACCCCTTAACACCCTTAACGGAGGGTTCTCCTCCTTTCAAGAGTTTCCTCTGCAGAGGATGACCCTGTTGTGTGATCTTGGGAGCTTGTGTCTACTATCCCTTTTGTGGTGCCACTGTTGGCTCGGTCTGCTGACGTTGTTCTGTCTGAGCCAGCTCGAACTTCATTGATTGTCTCTGTTGGTCCATCATTCGATCTTGTTTCCTCCCTTGCGCTGTCGACTCCCTCGCTGAGTGGTGGCTTCTGTGGATCTACTTCTCTCGCCTCGCTCAGTGGACTTGGATCTCGAGTCTGCCTGGTCTGTTGTGCTGAGAAATAAGAAGGGATTCCCTCGATCTATCGCATCCTCGCGACCTAGGATTAAGGGATTCATATTAGTCCCCTCAGATTTTGGGGTTGTCTAGTCCTTGTCTATGGTTCGACGATTGTCTGTCAGTTGTTTTTGTGTGGTCTGTCCTCTTTTCCTAGTTCATTCCTGGTTTGAACTAGCTTCTTTTTGGCCCTTTGGGCTTTTTGTGAGGGGTACGACACCCTGAAAATGTTGCTTATTTTATCAAAAACACCCTTAACTTCATAAAATACTATATGCAATGGACTTTAACTTTCAAGAGGCGTGTATAAAATCATAAAACAAGGATCTAAATGCCAAGACAATGCAAAAAAATAGACCAAACAAGTATAAATCTAGAACATACATATGATATGGAGAAAACCCACTTTGGGTCAAAAAAATCTAGTCTAAGAAGCAAATATTTCACATTCTACTATACAAAAAGGAAGCACAATGAATCTTAGAAGGAACACAACCCTTAACAAGCTCCAACAAACCTTAAAAGCTTTGAATGCAACTCTCTTGTACTCCCCTATTACACAATAAATGTACAACCACTTGTTTTCACTCAACTATGGCTCTACATACCATGACAACAATGTCTAACCATCTCCCAAATTTGGAGAAGGTTCATAACCATTTCCGTTATGATCCCAAAGGTTAAAAGACAAAATATCAAATGCCAAAAAGGGAGGAAAATTGTTTGGTGTGCCTACAACCAACTCTACATCTCTACAAAAAAATCATTTTATTGGTGAAAAATTAGCCACTTCCATGAAGAGTTCACCACTTTACTAATGTGTTTTGACCCAATTCTTCTAGAAGTCATAAATTTTGCATGTAGACTCACACCAAGATGTTTTTTTTAAACCTGCATAATTTTTTGAAAGGAATCTAAATATGCATTCATACTCAAATTTTCATTCCATCTCCACATTGACTTCTCCCAAACAACATAACTACATTTATGAGGCTCACAATGATTGGAATCAAAACTCAAATGATGTCTTATACACCAACACACATTCCAAGATATCTCAGACCATTCTTAAACCTTCATAAACATCAAATAAGTATGCCACTATCCAAAAAACACGATAAACTTGTTAGAGTAATCACGCATTAGTTAATAATTAAATAATCTTTAATTGATTATTAGTCTAATTTATTCCCATGCACTTAAGCTAAACTTAGGAGTGTTTTTATGCTTTTAGGGTTTTGCTCCTATGTAGCACTCAACCCTCATTGTAATTAACTCTCGAGCTTTCATATCTTTCTTATAGTCTCTTGCTTCTGTAGCTTTTTCTTGTTAAGGAATATTGCATATATTGTTTGCAGATCTCTTGCATGGAAAGTGTCTTTGTTCGTTGTTTGATCTTGTGGCTCATGGTTTTGTGGTTTTTCATAATTCTAACACAGTATCATAGCATGAATTCAGTGAACCCCTTCTCGATTTATGAGATTTTTTTCTTCAACGAGGGTTACAAGCTTAAGATCTGAATTCCCTTTGTTTTTTTTGTAAATTTTAGAGTGGGCAATTTTTAGGTGCATTTTGGCGCACAAAGGACCTTGTTGGATTCAAAGTCGTCGAGAAAGTTAGAATTGCCTTTTGTTTAGCCTGATTTGGACTCCTAAGGTTTGATCTATGAGGGTTTGAAGCGGTTTTTTTTTTCAAATCTGGAGGGTAGCTGCAATTTTGGAATATTTTGGCACAAAAAGGACCTCGCCGTTGGATTCAGGAGGTTGATTCCACAAATTTTCCTATATTTGACATCAGAAGCTATTGAGGCAAAAAACAATCGCTCCCCGTACGGCCCCAAGGGCACAAAAATTAATTTTAAAAAAAAAAAGCTTAGAAAATTAATAGTCAACCTATTTTTGTTAAATTTATTTTTAGAATTTTTTTAAAAAAATTTCAAAAAGCGTAGAGTTTTAAATTTGTTATGGGGGTGGATTTTTTGGGCTGCATTTATTTTAAGTTCAAGGATCACAGGCCATGTACAAGGACGACAAGATGCCCAACATACAGTGGCAGTGAGCCCTTAAAAATCCAGCCAGATTTTTATTTGACGACTTCCTTCAACTTTTTTCTCAACACCAAACATTTTCCGACAATCACTTTTAGAATTTACGACAAGAGGTTTTCAAGACGAATCCTAGGGAATATTCAAATGATTTTTTTTCGAGGATCCGATTTCCTTGGTCTAAGGGAGCAATTTTTTTTTCTTTTGGCCATTACTTGGGCGTACAATGTCAGATTTTGATGAATGAGATATTGTCGAAAAGATGGTTCCACCAAATTTTCAGTGGTGTGGGTCTCATCACTTGTTTTTTTTTCTGTTGGTGCATTCTACAGCCTGTTGAAGTCAAAGGTGCCTTTTTCAGTCTCGAGCTCATAACTTTTGACCAGCATCTCCACTTTTCGTGATTCTAGCAGCGTTGGAAGCGTCTTTCAGAGCTCTTCACATCGATCAATGCATTTTTTCAGATTGTTTTTCAAGCACATTTTATTCAGGTTTTTGTGTTTTCACACTCTAGTGAATTACTTGAACGTCTTAGCTCTTGGAAACTTTTTGTTTGCGTGGGATGACTCGTTTTTACTTGTTCTATATGTATTTCTAATATTTTATCCTATTTGGACATTGTAGACATATTTTTCATGCACATTCTTTTTTGTGGACGCATTAAGATAAAGTGTCATTCTGGTGTATTTTTTTGGAGATTTTGCACATCTTGTTGTGCCTTTTGTATTCGCAATATGATATAAAGTGTCATGGGGGGGTTGATGTTTGCCTTTGGTTTTCCATCACACTTTTTTCAAGTGAGTATTCCTTCCACAACAACAGTGAATCCAAGTGATTCTTGCCTCATGCGTGTGTGCCTTAGTTTGCACACCCTTTTATTTGCAAGTTGTTTCTCTGACATGCACTTCTTGGTTTCACACAGTTTCAATGTTCTTGCCATGCCTCTCCCTTTTTAGTATTATGAGGTAGTTTCTAATGTTCGTGCCAATGCTTCATTGGTTTTGTATTGGAGTGATCTACGTATCTAGTTCTTGTTCCTATGCACTTTCAGATGCAGCATACATCAAGAGTTGGTTACATGCATTTGAGTTGAGTCATTTACCATATGGACATTCTTACATTCCTATTTCTAGAGGTGACCTTTCTTTTCCATTTGATCAGAGACTATTGGGTACTTGTATTTTCAACTTGCATCTTGCATGTTGAGTAGTGTCATTTTTTGTCACTCATACAGTTTCATGTGCCATTTGTATCTTCGAGTTTTAGATGTTTGCCTTTGTTTTCCATCTGATTTGAGTAGTGTCATTGGGGACACTCATGCATATTATTGTCTCTCTCTTTATCAGTCTTCTTCAGACTATTTAGTACCTGTATTGTTGACTTGCATCTTGCATGTTGAGTAGTGTTGTTGAGGTCACTTGTGCAAATTCATGTACCACCTATATTTTCGACTTCCAGATGTTTGCCTTTGTTTTCCATCTAATTCGAGTAGTGTTGTTGGGGTCACTCATGCAAATTATTGTCTTCTTGATCGTGACATTTGTATCTTTGAGTTCCAAATGTTTTGCCTTTGTTTGTCATCTGACTCGATAAGTGTTGTTGCAGGAACTAATGCAGATTCTTGTTATCTTGATCTTGATCATCATTTGTTTCAGAGGAGGTTCTTCATTTCAACACCATATCAATCATCTTTTGATAGTAGTCTATAGCTTCATGCTTCTGTGATGTTCTACATGTTCCTCTTTTTTTGGGACATTGTTTGGTTGGAGGCTTCTTAGTCCTTCACACCTTGATTTGGAGGTTTCTTTAGTCCTTCATTCGGCTTTCTCTCTTTTGGAGAGGAGTTTTCTCCCACTATGGTTTTCTCCCTTTTTCTAGTTGTGAGAGATCTTTTGTTTGTACATTGGCACCTCATCAAGCCTTGTTTGCTCGGACCCATCATGCATTCTCTTTTTAGGATTTTTAGCTACTCCCTAAGTTCATTTTAAGGGGGGGTGTTAGAGTGATCACACATTAGCTAATAATTAATTAATCTTTAATTGAGTATTAGTCTAATTTATTCTCATGCACTTAAGCTAAACTTAGGAGTGCTTTTAGGGTTTTAGGGTTTTAGGGTTTTGCTCCTATTTAACACTCAATCCTAATTGTAATTATCTCTTGAGCTTTCATATTTGTTTGATAGTCTCTTGCTTTTGTACCTTTTTCTTGTTGACAAATATTGCATATATTGTTTGCAGATCTCTTGCATGGAAGATTTCTTTGTTCGTTGTTTGATCTCGTGGCTCGTGACTTTGTGGTTTTTCACAATTCTAACAAAACTCATCCATTAGACATCTTGAAAATACTTCACAAACTAGAATAACACCCTAATGACCCAAATGTCAATTCAATCCAATTTCACAACTCAAAAACTAGCCTAATATAACTTATGTTTTTGAGAAGAGTGGATAATCCTTATTACTAAAGTTTAGTCTCTTTTCAAAACATAGTTGATTTTCTCTTTTATAAATCACAATGAGACTCTAGATAATCATTTGGCTCAAAGTTTTAATTTTTTTAATTTCCTCTCCCCATACCCAAAAAGTCACCTATTCTATCACGAGTAAGCATTAGGGCTAGTTAGACCATTATAATTTTGCTAAAATAATTTAGTGTTTGATTACAAAATTTTCAACCATTTCCAACGAAAGATTTAGTATTTCCTTGATGAGGAACAAATTTAAAAGATTATGTGTATTTAAGAATGAGTTTCAGCAATTAGTTTTAGACTTCAATCAGACTTCACATATATCATATTGTATTTTATAGCAAATATTTATCAGATGGATTTCAAATTTCATGCAAATAATTAAAATGAAGTTATCACTTATATATTAAAATTTGCAGAATTATGATTTGTATAGACATTGTAGCTCTTTGTTTAGTAACAAATATATTTTAAATTGAATTTATAAATAAAATGATACAAATTATTAGTTTGTGGTTCAATAAGGTAAATAGTATGATATTAAATGGTGCTTTCATTCACATAAATAGAAAAACTACACATAGTTCATAAGAGGACATAGTTGATACAATATTCATCATGGAAAAATCTAAAAAAACTACAAAATTTAAACCCATTAATATTCACAACAATTATAATTGTTACAATATAATTATAGATTGTCTTCACAAGATAAATATACATAATTTAGAGAAAATCGGTAACATAACAATACTTGCAAATATATATGATAATACCTCCATCCTGAATATCATATATATAACCAAAACCAAAACCAAAAACTTAACATTTGTCAACTTGAATGTTTTGTTTTGACGTTATCCCTCTTTTTGAAAACATATTTATAAGAACTAAAGGTCTTTCTTATTTTTCTCTCAATCCACACTTAACTCCACTTCAACATACTCATTAGGGAATATTTGCATATAAAATGAGTCTCCCAAGGAATTCTAAAAAACCTTGTCTCCTATAATACTATTTCTTAAATATAAATAAACATAATACTTAATTATGCATATTTCTATTATAAGTCTTTAAAATACTGATTGGATTTTTTATATTATATTATTTAATTAATTTATTCTTTCTGAAAAACTCTTTTATCTTAAATTTGTGTTTTTTAAACCTATAATTTCTAATTTTATTTGTATATGAAAAAGTGGTGAAAATGTTGTTGATGTTATGATTCATGAATAGTTTTCTATTATATATAATTTTTACGTAGATTAAAGTTTTTGTTATTATGTAGACTTCAAATTTGTTGGAAAAGATAAATCTTACAACTCATTTTTTGGTGAGGTTTGAGTTAAGTATGAATTTGTGTTTTTCTACAACTTTGTGTGAGTTACTAAATTGTTCAAAGTAGATTCCTTGCTCATTGTTTATTGGTTTGGGAAATCCTTATGATGGAATTGAGCTTATTTTAACTTTTTTTTAATAAGTTTAATTTAGATATTTGTTGCACCATGCATAATTTTCTCTTTCTTTACAAATCATTATTATTGAAAGAGTTTCAAGAAGAAATAATATTTATATTTATTGAGTTTCTTCCACAACAGTGTCTCACTTCTTAGTGAAAGTGAGACATTGGAATCAACATTTTTCATCAAATTTTCACTCTAACACAAGTAGTGATTTTTGAGATTTTATTTATAGATTATAAATATATATTTAATATATATATATATATATATATATATATATATATATATATATATATATATATATATATATATATATATATATATATATATATAGTTTTTTGTTAGAATTATGAAAAACACAAGCCATGCGATCAAACAATAAACAAGACACCTTCCATGCAAGAGATTTGCAAACAAAAAATTGCTATATTCTTCAACAAGAAAAAGCTACAGAATGAACCTCAAGAATCTTCAAGGAAAACAAGAGTCCTCAAAGGTTTCCAAAGGCATTCAAAGGACATGATAATACAATGAGGGTTGAGTGCTATATAGGAGCAACCCTAAATGGTAAATGGGTTAGATCATGACAAGTGTCAACATCTCATGCAATGAGAAAAATTGATCTAATAATAGCTCTCTAGTTAACATAGTAAATCACTCATAAGTTTAGCTTAAGTGCATGAGAATAAATTAGACTAATAATTAATTAAAGAATAATGATGATTACTCTAACATTTTTATGTAACTTTTAGTAATTTATTTTTAATAGTTTTAAAAAGTGACATTACTTTTGTAAAGCATAACTTTATTTATAGAAATGATAAAATGATAAAATATTAAACATAGATTTATAACACCAATATCTTGTGCATAAGAAATATATATATATTTTTTTTTTATAACTTTGTGAAGTGAGATTAACTATAAGTTAGACAAAAGAAAAATAAATAATATAAGGTTCATTGGTTAGTAGTTTTTTTAACTTGTTTTTTTTAGTATTTTTATTATAATTTTAGTTTTTAATTCATATTTGGTTATGTATTAATGCTACCTTTAGGATTTGTAAGGGAAGGGATCAAGGAAATGCAAGTTGAAGTATTATAAAACTATATCAACTTACTTGTCTTTGACCCAAACACTCTTCAATTTATTCTATAAACTCTCTAGCTTGGTCATGAACTTGCTAATCTTGAACTCTTAAAGCCAATGAGAACACTTGATAGATTTGATGAGTTGCCATCAACCATCGAATCTTAAAAAATCTCATGTAATCCTTATGTAACATTTCCAAGTGGTAGTATCCTTAGCTTAATTTTTACAGGCATAACATGGATACTTAGTAATGATGGATAACTTCATAAAAAGGAGAGTTTTCATAATTTTAGGGTTGTCATAATCCACATACCAATCCATTGTCATGTTGGGACAGTCTTAACAACCCACAATATCATCAAATCACATGAATACATGCTAGAAGAATGAAATGTTTTTCTTTCCTAGGGTGTTACACACCAATATCTAGCTATGAGGTGTCATTATATCCATAAAAATGACAAAAATAGGATAGCCCTTGGTTGCTAAAGTTGCTAAAGTTGCAAAATTGCAAAATTACAAAATTATCAGTATCTTTGACAAACAGGTTGTGCCAACACATCAAGGTGGATGGTTAAATGCTAGAGAAGGCCACTTTTCATTCCCCAAGTCACTTGGTCATTCTGGAGTGTTGTATTTTGACAGAGTCTCTTAAGAGCCCTAAGAGTAAAAAAATGCCAAACTATGATAGAGAATTTGTTGGAGCTCGTGGAACTTAGAAATATTTTGTTTGGACCTACAAGTGGATATAGCATTCATCCGCATTAACCTCTCTCAATTTTTTTCAACTTAACATCATTTGACCATGCTAACAACAAATGTATTCTTGCAAAAAGTGTTAGTGGAGAGCAGTGAAAATATGACAAGAAGCATAGCTTTTGTTTCATGCGTCATGGACCAAAAATGACTTCACTAACACATTGAGGTGGGTAGTTAAATTCTAAGTGAGGCCTTTATTTTTTCCCCGATTCACCCAATCATTTCGGGGTGTTGTATTCTAGTGTAGTCTCTTAAGAGCCCTAAGAGCAAAAACAACAAAATTATGACGAAGAATTTGTCAGAGCTTGTGGAACTTAGGAATGTTTCTCCTGGACCTACATGAGAATATGGAATCCCTCCACACTGACCTCTCTTAGTTTTTATCAACTCAACACTATTTTCCCATGCCAACAATGAATGCATTCTTGCAAAAAGTGTTAGTGGAGAGTAGTGCAATTATGGCAAGAAGTGTAGTCTCTTGAGAGCCCTATGAGCAAAAAACTTCCAAACTATGACAAAGATTTTTTAGAGCTCATGAAATTAATGTTTCATCTGGACCTACAAGTGGATATGGAATCCCTCCACATTAAACTCAACATTGTTTGACCACACCAACAATGAATGCATTCTTGCAAAAAAGTGTTAGTCAAGAGCAGTGCAAATATGGCAAGAAGCATATTTTTCATTTCATGGGTTGTGGAATAAAATTAATTTTACCAACATTTTGAGGTGGGTGATTAAATGCTATGGAAGGCCATTGTTCATTCCCCAAGTCACCTAATCATTTTGAGGTGTTATATTTCAATGTAGTCTCTTAAGGGCCTTATGAGCAAAAAACTACCAAACTATGATGGAGTAGTTCTCAGAGCTCATGGTACTTACGAATGTTTTGTCTAGACCTAAAAATGGATATGGAATCCATCCACATTAATTTATCTCAAAAAATTTCAACTCAACACCGTTTGACCATGTCAACAACAAATGCATTCTTACAAAAAGTGTCAATGGAGAGTAGTGCACACATGGAGAAAAATTGACTTCACCAAAACATTGAGGTGGGTAGGTAAATTTTTGGGAATACCTCTATTCATTCCCCAAGTCATATGATCATTCTAGGGTACTATATTTCGACATAGTCTCTTGAAAACCTTATGAGCGAAAAATTGTCAAACTATGACAGAGTAGTTCTTGGAGCTCATGGCACTTAGCTGGAATGTTTCTTCTAGTCCTACAAGTGGATATGGCATCCCTCCACATTAATATTTCTTGGTTTTTTTCAATTCAATACCATTTTACCATGCCAACAATGAATGCATTCTTGCAAAAAGTCTTAATGGAGAGCAGTGCAAATATGGCAAGAAGCATATTTTTTGTTTCATGCATCATGGAGAAAAAATAACTTCTCCAACACATTGAGGTTGGTTGGTAAATTCTACAAAAGACCTCTATTTGTTCCCCAAGTCACTAAATGATTCTAAGGCGTTGCATTTTGACGTAGTCTCTTAAGAGCCTTATGAACAAAAAAATGACAAACTATGACATAGTAGTTCTTGGAGCTCGTGGCCAAACAATAAGTTCAATAAAATCAACTAGTAAAAAGACAAAAAAGTTTATTTTTCCTTAATTAATGCATACATACCATTAACATAATCACCATTAGACATGCACATGAGATTCATGAACATACATACACATGAGTTTCGTGAGCATGCTTACCTATGAGCATCCAAATCTAAGCAATCTAACTACATACCATGTGGATTGTTAGCATGCACATAATATATCACATACATCATCAATATAAATAATAATTCCCATATTATATTTTGCATATCCTCGTGTACAAATACATCAATGTAGTCTTGAGTAATTCAGCTCTGCAAAGCATACACACATCCAAAAATGTGCCCCTCGAGCATATGTCTCCTATAGATATCATCTTAGCCTATCCATCTTGTGTGTCTATGTTTCATTATCATCTCTACCACCCTAAGGTGATCCCTATCCTTGTCCTTGTTGAATTTACTCCTCCTCTCTACCTGTATCCTCACTCAATGAGGTAGATCTTGAATCATTACTACTCTAAAAAATATTTGCATTTAAATATTAATTTTTTTAAGCACGTATTATCATAATAATTAATAAAAATTAAAATTTTTAAGTCCATACCATAAAATGGTTAAGAAAAATAATCTTGAAGACCTATTGTAAACTCGACAATGGTGGATTTATTGTCACCATAACCTCATCGTGCTCCAAACTTGTGTGAAATAGACCTGCATATAAATATTGAATTTTTTGTTGAGCATAATCAACATGAACTACAAAGTTAACTTAACATTTTCTCAAACCAAATATGATGCAAGATTAAGAATCACTACTTAGAATTCTATCATAGATGCCACCTTATGAATTATATGTCATCACTATGAAAATTAAATTTATAGTTCTTTATCTCAATCACCTATCCATAGTAGCTTTATTATCCAGAACACCTACATTTATAAACAAGTGAATTGTTAAGAAAAATAATATTCAAGACCTATTTTAAACTCAATAATGGTGGATTTGTTGCAATCATAACCTCGTCATGCTCCAAACTTGTGTGAAATATAATTGCATATAAATATTGAAAAATTGTTGAGCATAAGCAACATGAACTACATAGTTAGTTGAAAATTCTCTCAAAATTAAGAATCAATACTTATAATTCTATCATAGATATCACCTTATGAATTATATGTTATCACTGTAAAATTTATAACTATTGATCTCAATCGTCTATCCATAGTAGCTTTATTCTCCAAAACACCTACATTTATAAACAAGCAAATTATTAAGAAAAATAATCTTCAAGACCTATTTTAAACCCAACAATGGTGGATTTATTGTCATCGTAACCTCATCATGCTCCAAACTTGTGTGAAATAGACCTGCATATAAATATTGAAAAATTGTTGAGCATAAGCAACATGAAGTACAAAGTTATTTGAACATTCTCTCAAACCAAATATGATGCAATATTAAGAATCACTAATTAAAATCATATTGTAGATGTCACCTTATGAATTATATGTGGATCCTTTTCCATCATAACCTCATCATGCTCATAGCACAATGGTGGATGCATTGATTTGAATCACTTGAAAAGTATACCTTTATTCTTTAAAAAAGCTAAATTTTTATATATACAAGTGAATTGTTAAGAAAAATAAGCTTTAACCTACTTTTAACTCCACAATGGTGGACTCATTAATATCATAACCTAATTTTAACCTACTTTCAATCTAAAAATAAAAAATAAATGAAACTCACTAAGATGAAAATTATCACACCTATCCTATAAAAAAATAGATTTGTTACTCAAGTGTGATTGAGGGGTCATCTATTACCTTCAAAGTATCCAACATTGCTTCATGAAAGGAAAAGCAGAGTTGCAGAATACACTTTCTTAACACTAATAGCTTAGAGGAGAAGTGAAAAAACCTTCTTTTAAAACTTTCATACACTTAAGATGCACACATACAAGATAACAAGAGTAACAAAAATAAAACATACACATAGATAACACCAGATATACGTGGGAAAACCTTTTCAGGAGAAAAACCCACCACACCAAGAGAAGTCACTTTGTATTATAGTAAAAATATTACATACAAAGTTCACAGACCTCACTCTCTGATAGTTAGCTCACAGTAGCAGACTTCAGTTCGAATACACTCACTGTTACAATGCTCTTACAACATACAATGAAACACACTCCTCTATTCACACGTTTTCAGTATGTTCAAACTTTTGCACATCAACCAACCAATCATATGTCTTAATTATACACCTTCCTTTTGATAGATGAATCTAATCTCCTCCTGTCCAAGTTGCCCTGCAATCATGCATCGGGTCACCCTGTATTTAATTTTGTTTTCCATAATCGGATCCTGTCACCCGTCAAATCAGGTCTAGCAGTTAATGCTTTCACCACTTTAAGCAATCGGCCAATCAATTGTTGATTCACAATAGCAATGTGGAATCAGCAAGTCTTATCATGCCACATGTTGTAATGTTACTCATTCATCACTTTGACCATCGAATTAGACTTGCCATCTGAGCACCGAGCTCCTTCCACCGCACCACCACAAGCCTATCAACCAACTCTCACAGTAATGCGATATACCGCGCTACCGATCAACCCTAACAAGGCCTTCCCGATCTGGCGGTATATACACCACACTACCGCGACCGAACGATGAGACCACCGTGGTATGGCGGTAGGCACTCAACCACCAGTCTACCACTGTCACCGTGCTATCACCAAGCCTTGCACAACCCTATGCGGTATGGACGTAGACTTCCTACGCCAACCGTCACAATCTACTACGCCACGACGCCGTCTCTGAGTGACCCCCGCGATACTGAGGTAAGAGTTTACTCTAACCGCCCAGTTAACCATGCCACCACCGAGGAGGAAGAGTGACCCCGCAGTATGGGGGTAACCGTCTGCGTCGTCTATCGAGCCTTCAACGTGCAACCACCAAACAGTGAGGAGTCTGCCGTGGTATGGCGGTAACACCGCCCAACTGCGGACCAGAAGAAGGAGGCTCGCTGTAAGGAGGTAAACCACGCGACCGCGCCTCCAAGAGATGCCCCCAATGGTAAAGCGGTAAAGGCCAGAAATGAAGGAAATTCGCCAAGTCTTAAATAGAGGTTCCAAGCTAGAAGTTGAGGCACCTGTTTCCAACAAGATCCCACTTGACGAAGACTTACTGGCTTCCTCTAGACTTCAAATTTATTGACGATCATAGGCCCCAAGGCCCATGGAGCTTACACACCATCTAAACTTGTATGTGCTCACTGGCTTTGTTAATGCATCTACAACATTCTTCAAAGTATCCACCTTCTCTAAAGAGACCTTTCCATCCTCCACCATATCTCTCACGAAGTGATACTGCACATCGATATGCTTCATCCTGGCATGGAAAGTTTGATTTTTCACCAAGAAAATGACACTCTGACTATCACAGCAAATAGTAATATGTCCTGCATCAAAACCAATATCAAAATACAAATGAATAAGCCAAAAAGCTTCTTTGCAGGCGTGTTTTCTGCCATGTATTCTGCCTCTTTTGTAGACAAAGCGACTACAGCCTGTCGCTTGCTCATCCAGCTAATCGCACCACCATTCAACATGAAAGTATATCCATTGGTGGATCTTCTGCTATCAATGTCCCCTGCCCAATCATAATCCACATATCCACGAATGCTGAGAGTCCTCTGTGATCCAACCAAATTGCCATGGTAACATAGAGCGTATTTTGAAGTTCCCTCTAAATATCTAAACACTCTTTTCACAACATCCCAATGTGTCCTTGGATTTTCCATAAATTGGCTAAGTACTCCCACTGCTTGGGAAATATATGGTCTTGTACAGACCATTGCGTACATTAAACTTCCAACAACACTTGAATAAGGCACCCTGGTCATTTCCTCCATCTCAATGGTATATTTTGGACAATCTTCAACAGATAGCTTCGTTCCCTGCAAAACTGGAACTAGCTACTTGCAATCATTCATACCAAATCTCTCAAGAACAGTGTTAACATACTTACTCTGGCTAACCCAAATCTTTCTACTCATTCTATCCCTAGTCATTTCCATACCCAGAATATACCTTGTTGCACCCAGATCTTTCATTTCGAACTTTGCAGACAACTGAGACTTAAGATCAAAAATCACAGTCTTACTATTTCCTATGAACAACATATCATCCACGTACAGGGTAATAATAAGCACATTATCATTTTCAGATTTGTAATACACATAATAATTAGACTTTGATCTCACAAATCCCATAGACAACACAAAAGTGTCAAACTTATGGTACCACATTCTAGGCGATTGCTTCAAACCATACAAAGATTTCTTTAATTTGTAGACCAAACTTTCTTTACCTTTTTCAACGAAGTGCTCAGGCTGGGACATATAGATTTCTTCTTCTAGCTCTCCATGGAGAAACGTTGTCTTCACATCCATTTGTTCAATCTCTAAGTCATATGCGGTTGCCAATGAAAAAATAAATCTGATAGATGTTAGCTTAGCTACAGGGGAAAAAAATTCTCCATAATCAATTCCCTCTACTTGGGAATACCCCTTTGCAACCAACTTCGCTTTGTACTTTTCAGCACTGCCATCTAGACTAGTCTTCTTCTTAAATACCCATTTACAGTCAACAGGCTTTCTCCCTTCAGGAAAAGGCACCAAATCTCAGGTTTCATTCTTCTTCAATGATTCCATTTCTTCATTCATGGCTTCCAACCAGGAATTTGAATCAGATATATTAATTGCTTATTTCACAGTCCTAGGCTCATCAGTGTTAGTAATCAAAGCATAGGCATAGTTTGAATCCAATATAGAGAAACCATACCTATCTGGTTGATGTCTTTCACGTGTAGATCTTATTACTGGCTGAGGTTGTGGTTCTTCATCTTCAGAGCTCTCAGAGTTGCTAGAGCTCTCCTCAATTTCAGGTACACCATGTAGTTCCTCTATTTCTGGAGTTTGAGGAATGTCAACTACATCATTCTTCTTTTCTCTTTGATCTATCTCTAACTTTGGATCAGCTACTGAAGGCTTCAGCTCAGGAAATATTACACTTCTGCTATACAAAACCTTCTCAGTATTAGGATTCCAAATCTTGTATCATTTCACACCAACACCATAGCCAATGAAGATACATTTAACAGCCTTGTTCTCCAATTTAGATCTTTTCTCATTCAACACATATGCATATTCCTCATAGCCAAAGACACGAATATGTCTCAGAGAGGGCTTCTTACCAGACCATGCTTCCAAAGGTGTCTTATCAACAAGAGCATAGCAAGGTGAACGATTTACCAGGTAACATGTTGTAGCCACAACCTCAACCCAGAAATTCTATTCCAGACTAGTACTGCTCAACATACTCCTCACCCTTTCCATTAGGATCTTGTTCAACCTTTCAGTAACTCCATTTTGTTGTGGAGTATACGATGTAGTTTTATGCCTTTTAATCCCATGGTCTTTGCAGTACCTTTCAAAATCTGCAAAACAAAACTCACCACCATTATCCGTCCTCAAGCATTTAATTTTCTTTCCAGTCTGATTTTCTACCAAAGTTTTAAATTCTTTAAATCGACTGAACACTTTTGATTTACTCTTAAGAAAGTATATAAATGCCCTTCTCGAAAAATCGTCAATAAAAGAAACATAATATCTAGAATTCAATAACGAAGGAACATTCACTTGACCAAATACATCAGAATGAACATAATCCATTACAACAGAAGATTTATGAGGACTTGATTAAAATGAAACATGATGTTTCTTTCCATAAATGCAATGTTCACAAAAATCGAACTCAAGGTTACAATCAATAAGCCCTTCAACAAGATTTTTATTTTTCAAGGTTTTTAAACCTTTCTCACCTATGTGACCGAGTCTATGATGCCACAACATGGTCTTCTCTGCTGGAAGTTTCACCTCCAAGGAATTTGCATCCAGAGGAGTGTTAGTCTTCTTCTCTTCATGAGAAACTTTGCCTGACTTTATAGAGACGTTGTTTTATTGAACAGGACGTGCATCCATTTTGTACAGAGTTTCAGTACGTACACCCTTAGCCAGCACCATTGCGTCTCTAGCCATCTTACATCCTTTGCTCAAGAAGGAAACTTCCACACCAGCATCATTTAGCTTACTAACATAAAGTAAGTTACGAGCAAAACCTGGTATGTGTAGTACATCACCAATCCCTTTGGTTCTTCCATCAGGGAATTGTATTTTGACTCTTCCATGGCCAACAATCTCCAGAGTTGAGTCACTCGCCAGGTACACCTTTCCACCATCATACTTTTTGTATTTAGTGAACCACTCTCTGTGAGATGTCATATGGAAAGATGCACCTGATTCAATTAGCCAGACATCATCTGATGCCTGAGTTGCCAAGGCTGCAATGAAGGCATCTGCATCACTCTGAGAAGAGTCATTGTCCGAAGAGTTATTATTCTTCTTCTTCTCCTCCTTACAATCCTTTCAGATATGACCAGTCTACCCACAGTTCTAGCATTTCACCTTGGACTTTTTGCTAGGAGACTTTGATCTCCCTTCAGATTTGGATTTAGACTTCTTGTCCTTCTTCTTGCCTTTCTCCTTCGATCTACCTCAAACAACAAGGGCCTCTTTGGCCATCTCTAAAGACTTCCTCCGCATTTCTTCTAATAGCAATGAAGCAACCACATCTTCCATCTTGAAAGTAGTTGTTGTACTTCCAATAGCCATTACCAGATGATCCCAAGTTCCAGGTAAGGAACATAACAGAAGCATGCAACGATCCTCCTCCTCTATCTTCACACCCATAGACGCCAACTGAGCAACACTCATATTAAATAAGTTCAGATGGTCTACAATAGATTCTCCTTCTTCCATTTTCAAGGAGTACAACTTCTTCCTCAGGAATAACTTGTTCACCAGAGACTTTCCCTGATAAAAGTCACCAAGCTTCTTCCATAATGAAGTTGCAGACTTCTCCTCATAGACGTTCAGGAGTACAGAATCGGCCAGACAAAGTCTTATCAGACCTCTAGCTTTTCTATCAGTGAGGTCCCAATCCTCTTGTTTCATATTTTGTGGCATAGTTCCAGACACAGCAATCCAGAGGTCTCTATCCACCAACAAGTCTTCCATTCTGAGTTTCCACAAATCAAAATTTCCACCATTGAATTTTTCAATCTCTACTCTACCTAATGTACTTTCCATCTCAAACAGAACTTGGTTCTAACTTTGTAAGACTTCCATTGGAACAGTATTAGCACAAAAAACCAGCCTTACTTACAAGGATAACACAACTGGCCAGGCTCTGATACCACTTGAAAAGAAAAGCATAGTTGCATAATACACTTTCCTAACACTAATACCTTAGAGGAGAAGTGCAAAAAGCTTCTTTTAAAACTTTCATACACTTAAGATGCACACATATAGGATAAAAAGAGTAACAAAAATAAAACATACACAGAGATAACACCAAATATACATGGGAAAACCCTTTCGGGAGAAAAACCCACCACACCAAGAGAAGTCACTTTGTATTACAGTAAATAGATTACATACAAAGTTCATAGATCTCACTCTTTGATAGTAAGCTCACAACAGCAGACTTCAGTTCAAATACACTCACTGTTACAATGTTCTTACATCATACAATGAAACACACTCCTCTATTCAAACTTCTTCACATCAACCGACCAATCAGATGTCTTAATTATACACCTTCCTTCTGACAGACGAATCCGATCTCCTCTTGTCCAAGTCGCCTTGCAATCACGCATCGGGCCGCCCTGTATTTAATTCCAAGTTTTCCATAATCGAATCCTGTCACTCGCTGAATTGGGTCTAGCAGTTAATGCTTTCACCGCTTTAAGCAATCGGCCAATCAATTGTTGATTCACAACAACGATGTAGAATCAACGAGTCTTATCATGCCACATGTCGTAACGTTACTCATTCATCGCTTTGACTGTCGAGTCAGACTTGCCATCTGAGCACTGAGCTCCTTCCATCGCGCCACTGCAAGTCTATCGACCAGCTCTCACAATAATGCGGTGTACCGCGCTACCACTCAGCCCTGACAAGGCCTTCACGATCTAGCGGTATATACACCGCACTACCACGACTGAGCGATGAGACCATTGTGGTATGGCGATAGGCACTCAACCACCGGTCTGCCACTGTCACTGTGCTACCACCAAGCCTTGCACAACCCTTCGCGGTATGGAGGTAGACTACCTGTGCCAATTGTCACGGTCTACCGTGCCATCATGCCTTCTTTGAGTGACCCTCGTGGTACCGAGGTAAGAGTTTACTCTGACCGCCCAGTTAACCGTGTCGTCGTCGAGGAGGAAGAGTGACCCTGCGGTATGGTGGTAACCGTTTGTGCCATCCGTCAAGCCTTCACCGTGCAATCGCCGAATAGTGAGGAGTCTAACGCGGTATGGCAGTAACACCGCCCAATCGTGGACCGAAAGAAGGAGGCTCGTGGTAAGGCGGTAAACCGTGCAACCGCGCCTCCAAGAGATGCCCCCAGCGGTAGAGCGGTAAAGGCCATAAATGAAAGAAATCCACCAATTCTTAAATAGAGGTTCCAAGCCATAAGTTGAGGCACCTATTTCCAACACTTCATGATCAACATTACTAATCATCTATAGTTATTTTATTCTTGGTTTTGCATGACTTCAATAAATTAACATTCATTACTACAACTAGGTGAAAATACATGATTATGGTTTTGTTCTTCTCAAAGTACTCAAATGCAGGAATGACATTCTTTCTAATCATATATATTTGCAAGCAAGTTCTAACAATAAAAACTGATCCAATAGGATATGTGAACCCATAATCATCTATCATAGGTTGTGTTATCTTTTTTCCTTGAAAAATTTGTTCCAACCAATAGTTTTATCTCTCTTTATTCCCATATGGTGCAACAATTGCATAAACATGTCTTGCTTGTACAAGGTCTAAAATATGTTCATAGTCAATTGAACTTTCCATTTCATCAAGTAAAGATGAATGATCTTGAGATAAAGGGGTTAGATATTGCAGAATATTTGTGTCTACCCACTCACTTGACTTACAATGATCCCAATAAAATTTAATACAACTGTGACAAAAACAAGATGATTCCCATGTCCAAATAGTCCATGTACTTGCATCTGAGCTTCAAAATGAATGCATCTTTGATGATTACTTGATTGTCTAAAATCTCGATTTCCCTCCCACCATCCCCTCATCAACCAACCAAAAGAACCAACACACTTATGAATCAAGTGCCCCTCATTATAAAAATGCATAGTTTCACCACTAAACAATAGAACTTACATCACTAAATGTAGTGCCACCTCTGATATTTAGTTTTTATTTAACCAGAGCTCTCTTCACACATGCACTTGCTCCATCGTGCTCCCCTTTTCTATGTCCAACTTCAAAATAACTCCAAATATGAGGTATACCCCTCTCTGTATGCATTCTTCTCAATCAATAATATACAAGAATTCTTGAATTGACTAGTGCAATTATTTGACGAAATGAGATGTTGAACCATTCTAATATCTTTTTCCTGTAAGAACTCAAAAAATTATTGAAAACAATATTGCACATACTTTGACGAATGAGATTGATCATCACTCATGTAAAAGTGGTACTCCCTAAATATCTTCCTATTCTCTTTTGTACTATCAAGGGTGTGCCTATATGTAATGTGAACAAAAATAGCAATTTGACTAGAATTTTAATATTGAGATTGGACTTAATTTTGTGGTAGCAATGTTTAGTTTTATGCAAAATCGACTATCGAGATAATATTTCCAATCAGGAAAAATCTTTACATATCATGAATTACTGATCTAACCATTGAGGCCTATGGCTATGTCTTGCATACTTGTAATTTATTTCTTCTTAAAATTAGAAATAAAATCAACAACACTTACTTCTTTTGTAGCCAACTCACATCTAGAACCTTCACCTCCACTCTTCAAATTGTATTTCATAGTCTCATATATCTTTTTGTCAACCATTTTCTTTCCAAAATCATGCTCTCTTCCCTCATGAATACATGATCTGTAAACTTTGATAATCCACTATACTCTAAACACTTTTCATTTAAATAGTATTTTTATAGAATATACAACGATAATCTCTAACACATAAAAATAAATCCCATAAGTCCCTAGATGACTTTGGCAGTTGCATTGCACTACACTCCTATATCATTTTGTCAGTGTGCAAAGTAGAATGAATATAGCATAATAATTCATGATACATAGAATAATCCATGTGATAATTGCAACATGTATTATAAATTTTAGGAGACACACAATAAGAGGGCTTACAAGATTCAAATGCCCTTTGTGATATTTTCAAACTTGGATGTGTTTCACAATTTTTTTTATACAATGTTGTTTGGGTACATTCTAATAAATGTTTAGGATGTGGTGTGTGGTCTTCATCATCAATTCTTAATTTTAAATCATCTTTTATATTGGATGATACTCTAGAGTTAGAGTGCCAAAATTGATGAATTTCATCCTTTGTGATATTAGTTAGCTTCTTATCAACTCATGGAAGCCTATTGAAGAGGCAGAAAATGATAATGGAAGAAAATCAATTAAAACATAAAAGAAAATGCATACAAATTGATTATACCTTCAAAATATTCATCTCCATTAATTGAGATCCAAGTTTGCACCCAAGAACTTATGGATTTTCTCTTTAATTATGGTTGTGGATTGCTCTTTTGATAATTTTCTAGAATAATATGGATAGCTCAAATTGTGTTGTTAAAAAGGGGATGGCAAGGCTTGAATTTATGGATTTTTGGATGGAGAAATGGAGGGTCAATATTTTCTTGTAGAATGTGGTAGAGCTCCTAAATTTTGAGAATTTGTGACATGTCATGACCTATCATTGTTCTGTGCTTCTAAGCTAAACTGTAGGTCCTAGGGTTTTAGCTTAAAAAACCCTCTTTTCAAAATTCATGGTCATCAACGTTGAATGTTATAATCCTTTGTTGACTTGTATGCCCTATTACCGGTCACTTCAGTCACAACTCAAGCTATCAAAGTCATTCTCCATACTAGCCCCTTAGGTTAGAACTATTGGTCACCATCTGCAAGTTAGTCGTTTTAAATTTGTCCTTAGTCAAGTCGAATATTTTCACGTTTAAAGACGTATTAAGTCTTTATGTCTTGAGGGTCAAGTCTCGTAGACCTTGTGGTGGCCCTATTTTATAACTAACATTTTTGGCATGTGCAGAAGTAAGGTTTTATGATGGTCGTTCGATCATTGCAGGTTGATCTCCATCGTTCCCTGCATGCCTGTTCTAAATTTTGGCTTATTATTTTATTCACACGGGCTAATGGGCTCAAGCCACGTGTCTTGTGGGACTGATGAATACAGATTGTATTAAAGGATCAATGATGATCAACAAAACATGTGGTAGCATCCTCACCGCTCCCCGCTCGCCCGTTCTTGTTTATTTTTTATTAAAATAAACGAATGGGCTAGCGGGTGGTTGCCATCTATCATCACAAGTGGTGGAGCCAACATTTCTAAGCAGTCAGCAAGTAGGGTTTTGAAGGAGATCTACGAAAGGTGTTGCCACATGTGTCTTCATTTGAGTCATACCCCATGAGCCCGTTCGTACTAATTTTTGGGGTAAAGAAATCACACGGGCCAACAGGCGTGGTGACACGTGTTGCCTCTCCATGGTGGGCCATATATATTATGCAAATGATGAACAACACCAAAGGTACATCCACGGTGATTATGGAGCAACATGGCCTAATCTCCACCATTCCCCGCCACCCCATTGGTTCTTATTTTAATATTTATTTAACGACACGGGCTGGTGGGCATGATGACATCTGTCGATCCATGGAGGGACCCGTTGGGTCTTAAAGATGGCGTGTGCTCTAGTAAGGTTTCTAACTAATGGTTGATGATAGGTGATGTGGACTATCCTGACCAATCCCTACCATCTCATGAGGGCCCCATTTGTACCTCCCATTTTCAGTGGGCAAGCGGGCGACTACTGTGTGGACCACTCCAAAGTGTCTAATATACTTTAGCAGAGATGAACTACTGCTCAAATTTGGCTGAAGTTGCATTAAAATTTAGAGTGTCGCCAAATTTTAACCAGGTCTTTGGCATGCATTCAAGACTTGGGAGATGCATGTGGATGCAACCATCTTTTTTGTCAGGCGCCGGTACACGTGGGATAAAGAATTTGAGGCAACACACAGTACGGGTTGATATTCTAAGGATTGATCATGATCACTTCGCACTATCTTGTGGTGGAGAATTGTGAGAAAATTAATTCCCACAAGCAAACGGGTAATATGACACGACAAGTTTCATTAGGTGTTAAGTATGTGATTAATTATGTAGATGAAATGGGAGTTTATCCACTTGAGGCATATGATTGGGAAAAAGTATCTAGCACATGCAAATTAATTTTGTCATAATTAAACATTCTGGTTAATTTCCCGTTGATTCATCTCAGTGTGTGATCAATGAAAAATTCAAAATCAAGGCAGTAGGTTGATGGTTCTCTTGTGCAAGCTCCCTAGGAAAATTAATGAATACATGTTGCAGCGATTCTATTTATTGGTGATTTCATGCTTGTTATTCTCACCATTTGTTGTATGTGATAGTTGAATTCTAGGAGTGAGCGCATGAAGTTGTCTAAGTAGTTGTAGAGTTTGAGCTTGTTGTCTTACATAGGAGGGTGGTATTTCTGAGAGTTGCTCCATCAACATGGGTAAAGTGAGTGTATCTATCAACCCTGCTCGTAGGTCTAGGAGACTTCTTGAGTCTTATAATGTTGTGTCCAAAGAGGAGCAAGATGTGCCCGAAGTGCCTGTAACACCAAGGAAGAAGGCGAGAGCTAAAAGGAAGGCTGCATGGGGATTTATCAAACGTGCATATCATCTAAGGAGTCAAGTTGTCTATGAGGAGCTGGTCAAAGTCAAGGAAAAGAAGGTTGAAAGGCCTGAGAGAGGCCGCAAAGAAGAATAAGTATCACCGAACTTTCATGGGATGACATCAATCTCCCATTGAAGTCTCGAATGATCCATTTGACAGTGGAGATGAAACTGACTCCGGCTACCGCCAGTATCTCATGGCTATGGGTAATTTGACTGACTCTAAGGATGAGGTGGTGATGGCCACTCCCATTTCAATAAGGACACCAGACGGGCATTCTTATTTTGTCGCTGATTAGGAATAATAGCGATCGTCCCCTTTATGAGCTAATGCTTAGATTTTGTCCTTTGTGCTGACATGTTTCTTTGGGCGAGTGTGTGTGATTTAAGCTCTTGTTGTTTTCTACCTTTTTGTGTTGATGGTGACTGTTGTGGGTTTATGTGAATGTGCAATTTTTTATGTTGTGATGTAACGCCTTTTGGAAGGGTGGTGGTCTTCTCCAACAAACGGTTTTGATATTTTGTTCTCCCCTATGCTACAAATGATGATTTATAACTACCTAGGGAATATTTTTGAAGTCTGGTGAAATTAAAGTGAAATGAAGTTAAATGTGACTATAATTCAGCCCGGTGCTTGTTGCTCCCTTATTCTATAAAAGGGATTTCAAGGCTGATTACAGAGGTCGAATTTTGAGTCTTAAAATGGTCCAGGTGAATAGCTATGTATAGGAATAAATATACAACATAGATGTTGATAGATAGAACAGTAGGATGTTTAGGGTATAAGCAAAAGATGTAGTGATCTTAAAACATTTTTATGCAAGCCACATAAATGAAAGATAATATTAAGTTCTTATATAGATACTCTCTTATGTATTTTCTCTTGCAAGTTATGAATGAAAAGGTTAATGGTCTTTTAGTTCATTTTCAATTGTTTTGATTGATTGTATGAATTTATTTTAGCTTCAATTCAATGAGTTGATTAAATGCTAAAATAGCTCATAAATTTGTATGGAGGAATATAAGATTGGTTAAGAAGTTTTGTATAGACACAATGAGTTGCATGCTACAATATGGTGTGACAACCCTCTAACAGTTTCTAAACAAATGGCTTATGTATTACTGGTTATTACATAATTTGAATTAGCTGCCTAATGAACAATGCACTGGTCTATTCATTAGCATTTGTTTTAAATAAACCAGCTAGCAATGCACCTAACTAGAAGAATTGGAATGAGAATAAGAACTCATTTAAAATACTTTCAATTATATTCTTTAACTTTGAAGTTCCCCTCCATTCCTAACACTAAGTGGTAATTGTTCAAAGACTCACCAAATCTTTGATGAAGGATGCTTAGCTATGTCAAAATAGGAATGCAATATGTGTCTAAAGTTACTTTTCAGGACTAACTACCTCTTAAAAGTAATAAGGAATACCCTCTTGGGTTTTACAAAGCCCTAAGAGTAGGAGTGAGGGCTTAAAAATCCTTACTCATTGAGTTGGAAACTAGATTTGACATTTCTTGAGCATAAGGGTTGGCTTCCCTTTAGAGGAGTTCAAGGTTTAGCTGGAAATTTTAAAAACCAACAGAAATGGTGACTCTACTGGGGATGTATGCAAATATTTGGTTGCAAACGGTCTTATCAAAAGAGTCATTCAAATTTGTAACTAGTGATTGAAAATTCTAGTGTCTCATTTTCCTATTTGAGTCACTGATAGTAATGGTGGTTTTGTTGAGGAGAACTTTGAGAAATTTCTAATACAAGGATCCTAGTTGCAGATTGTTGTAGAGTCAAGAATTTGGTGAATTTGAACATCTGATTCATATAAATTGAATTTTTCAGACCTGGAAGTGGTTGTGTTGTAGCAAAGTTCAAAGAATTGGTGTGACTCTGTTGTTGGAGAAAACCTAGAAGAAAATCTATCATCAAAGGAGCTTCATATTACTCGAAGTTCAGTCCTCTGTGAAAAGAGGTGGTGACTCTATCAAAAGAACCTACTGAAGATGTGAAGAAATTTCATACCTAAAAATATTTTCAGTCAAGAAGAAAAGTTACTAGCTCCCACAAACTTCCAAGTATTCTCATAATCTAATCTGTGTTATCATTTGTAAAAGGAAAATTTATGAGAAGCTTTCAAAATTTGAAGATAATATATGATTCCCTATTAAATGTGATTGCATTAAGAAAGGGAATATTAATGGCCCTTTTCATACTTCTAAAGTGTAATATGTAATATTTACAAATGATTTGAGAAGTATGTTTATTTTGCCTCTAAGAAAAGTCTTAAGATATGGGGATTCAACCTATATCTTAGGATTAGGGTTAAATTAGTGACTGAGGCAGTTATTTGAAGTTGATAACTACTGGATAGTGAACATAAGAAAGTTTCCCCTGTAATATAGCAAGTAAAAATATGTAGGGCAATCAAGTTTTATCATGTCCTCAAAGGTATTTTGTTATTGAAAGGTATATTCCATTGGCTTTTTGTGGTATCAAAGTTTTCCTTAACCTCATTCCTAAAAATGTTAGGAAGCATTTTCCCAAATTCATAGGGAAAAGTTTAGAATTAGCCTCTAAGCATTTGCAAACATTTGTGGATGTGATGGGGGATTATGAGGTAAATCATGAGGATGTTTCCATGAAACTTTTTGTTCAGTCTTTAAAGGATGATGCTAGAAATTGGTTCTCATTTTTACCTGCTTGTTCTATAGTTTCATGGAATCAGTTAATGGTAGCCTTTGTAGAACAATTTGGTGAAAGAGTGAACCCAAATGTGGTGAGAATTTTTTTTATGGAAATCCATAGAGATGAAAATGAGTTGGTCCCTGCCTTCAACCTTAGATTTTCAAAGGAAATAAGGGATATTTCAGAGAGTATAAGACCAAATGATGTTGAGTGTTTGGTTGTGTATCTTGGTGCATTTGATAGTAAGATGAGTTATTGGCTAAGAGATAAGGAACCCACAACATTACACCAAGCAAATCAAATTGCTATGGATATTGAAAATAATATGAAATATTCAATGATGAAAGGATGTAAGGTTGCAAGTATTGGTGGACTTAATACACCTATTGTAGATGGAGCGGAAAATAGAAGTGATTGTCAAGAGAGGAATACTTCTACTGCTCTAATTTCTCAGTCATCACAAAATGCAAATCATAGTAGGTTGCAAGATGAATACCAATTGAGTTTGAGCAAAGTTGATCAAATGTCTTCTATTAAAAATTTATATGAATTAAAAAGGCACAAATATGAGTCACATTATGATCATTTCTCAAGATTCTTGGATGCTTTGTTGGAGATTCCTAAGGATCTCAGACCAAAGGATTCAATATGCATGGATCTGTTTTGTGAAAGTTATGATTCTCAATTAAATAAATTGCTAAGGAAATTGAAGCCTTAGAATTTTTATCAAGTATTTGAATGGATAAAGATTTATAGAACAAGCCAAGAGTGATCATGTACAAGAGGTGATGTTTCAAAATATTGTTGGTGGTTGTCATATTGAAGAGGATCAAAGAATGATGCAAACACAAAGAGAAGGTATAGCAGAGCCTGAGCATCCATCTTGTTACATGGGTAAAAGTAATGATTGTAATCACTTCATAAGTAGCATGCATACTAATCAATACAATGGTGATAATAATGAAGACATGGGGTTTGAAGACAACCTAGAAAGGCATGAATTGTACCCTTGGTATATCTTGACTAAGGAAGAAGTAGAAGAGACGAGAGAAGTATTTCCCTACCAAGATTCTTTCGCTAACAGTGATACATCTATTGTTGAAACCTCATTGAAAACTAGGGAGCAAGATGTTAGGAATGGAGATTTGAGCATTCAGTTTGAACACAGTTTTAGTATTGATGGATCTCCCTGCTGTAGTAACCATGATAACAATGGATATAACCATTCCTTTGTTGACTATTTCTGCCTCGATGAAGTGGAAGGGGATTCTTCTACTTTGAATAAGGTGTGTGAAGGTGATAATGGAGATGTATATTTGTATGAGGAGGGACAATCTTCCTCCTATGAAGATTTTTCAGAATACGGATCAAACATAGTGATCATGGATGATGTGAATGAGATTGAAAATATCTCTCTATGCTCTTCTAATGATTGTAATGATTTTGAATATAATAATGATATGGAGGATCTAGATCAACATGCTGAGGAAAGAGAAGCTTCTATGACAAAAATGAATGTATTGCATAACCCCTTATTTGATGAGTTTCCATCTTCATTGGAAATAAGAGATGGTGATCATTATTGGTGCTGAAGTAATCCACTTTTTGATGACTCTGATAATGCATCCAATGCAGTGTTGGAGTATGGCAACAAGCAATTAGGGCAGCACATTGATGATCTCCTAGAAGGTATTGCTTATGGTTATCTTACATCTGACACAGATATGGTAAGTAAATTTGAAGATCAACATGAAAATGAAGTTTCTACTTCTCCCTCTATAGATTGTGACTCCCCTTGTGAAGACAATCAAGAGGTACTTTATTCACATGGAGGGTACAGTGATATGAATATTAACAGGGTTACTCATGCACAAATGATATGGGGAGCAAACATGGAATGTAATGAGGATATACAACCCATGGAGTGTGTCAATTGTATGGATAATGAATAATCTGAAGGGAAAAGTGTGTGTGTTCAGTGGGTTGATCCTAAACATAGAGCTAAAAATGATGAAGGGGCATATGAATGTGTGTATCTCCCTATTGATCATGACTATTTCTGTGAAACAAAAATGAAAATGTTTGCTATAAGTGAAAAGGATGATGATGTACTCATGGATGAGAGAATTTTTTTGAATAGGATGTACATCATGACAAGTATGTGGAATTTGGATCAACATCATTTGATAATGTTGAGGAGTTTGTTGATCTACCTGATATTGCACATGGATTTACCTTTGTGCATGAATGTCTCTTTGATGATCTTGTGGGTGCTGATTTGTTTGGTCTTGTTCCTGAGGTAGTTCACTTTGAGCTAAATGATTATCAGAGGAATGAGTCAGAGTATGTTATTGAACCTGAGATGAATGCATTTACCTAGTTATGGGATTTTACAAATGCATATGACCCCTACTCCCATGATACTAATTAGTTTTCTGATGAAGTACAGTTCAGGGATGTTCCTAAGTATGCTTATTTCCTTTTTGATCCATCTTTGGGTTGCTTACAGGGTACACAACAAACTATTTGTGAAGGTTTTCAGTTTGAGATGCAAACTAAATATGAGGTAAATGTATGTGATGTTATTAACTAGATTGATTATAATACTTCACCTTTCCAATCCAATCAGACATGGTTGATAGTGTCAATCACAATGGAGTTGATTCTTGGGAAATGTCTATTACAACTGTTGATCCATTGCAAATAGTAGAAGATAAAAAATTTAACAGAGGTAAAAAATTGGCCTTAATTTTTTGGGGGCCTGGGGCCACCAATTTGAGGAGGGAAAACTATGAAATTGATGAAAGAAGGTTTCTTAGACTCCTTGAAATGTGCACTATATAGGCTTGTAATTAGTCTTGTACATAGGTTTTGTGTGTTTCCATTTTGTTATGTCTTCCTGTTTTGGTCTGCTTCACCTTGAGATCTGGTTTCTCATCATACCCACCATGGGTATGCGTCCCCGAGCATGAGCCACTGGTAGAGCTCCTAAATTTTGAGAATTTATGATGTGTCATGACCTGTCATTGTTCTGTGCTTCTGAGCTAAAGGGTAGGTCCTAGGGTTTTAGCTTAAAAACCCTCTTTTCAAAATTTGTGGTCATCAATGTTGAAATTTATAATCCTTCGTTGACCTATATGCCCTGTTACCAGTCACTTCAGTCACAACTCAAGCCATAAAAGTCGTTCTCCATACCGGCCCCTTAGGTTAGAACTACCGGTCACCATTTACAAGTTAGTGATTTTAAATTAGTCAAATCGAATATTTTCACGTTTAAAGACTTAAGTATTAAGTCTTTATGTCTTGAGGGTCAAATCTTGTAGACCTAGTGGTGGCCCTGTTTTATAACTAACATTTTTGGCATGTGCAAAAGTAAAGTTTTATGATGGTCGTTTGATCATTGCAGGTTGATCTCCATTGTTCCCTGTGTGCCCGTTCCAAATTTTGGCTTATTATTTTATTCACATGGGCTGATGGGCTCAATCCATGTGTCTTGTGGGCTTGATGACTACAAATGGTATCAAAGGATCAATGATGATCAGCAAAACACATGGTAGCATCCTCACCGCTCCCCGCTCGCTCTTTCTTGTTTATTTTTTATTAAAATGAATGAACGGGCTAGCAAGCGGTTTCCATCTGTCATCACAAGTGGTGGACCCAACATTTCTAAGTGGTCAACAAGTAGGGTTTTGAAGGAGATCAATGACAGGTTTCACAGCACGTGTCTTCATTTGAGTCGTACCCTGCAAGCCCATTTGTACTGATTTTTGGGGTGAAGAAATCCCATGGGCTAGTGGGTGTGGTGAAACGTGTTTCCTCTCTATGGTGGGCCATATATCTTATGAAAATGATGAACAACGCCAAAGGTACATCCATGGTGATTATGGAGCAACGTGGCCTAATCTCCACCGTTCCCCGCCACCCCGTTGGTTCTTATTTTAATACTTATTTAAGGACACGGGCTGGCTGGCATAATGACATATGTCGATCCATGGAGAGACCCACTGGGTCTTAATGATGATGTGTACTATAGTAAGGTTTCTAAACAATGGTTGATGCGGGTGATGTGGACTATCATGACCAATCCCCGCCATCCCATGAGGGCCCCATTTGTACCTCCCATTTTCAGCGGGTGACTGCTGTGTGGACCACTCCAAAGGGTCTGATATACTTTAGCAGAGATGAACTACTACTCAAATCTGGGCAAGCTGCATTGAAATTTAGAGTATCACCAAATTTTAACTAGGTCTTTGGAATTCATTCAAGACTTGGGAGATGCGTGTGGATGCAGTCGTCTTTTCTATTAGGCGCTAGTACACGTGGGATAAATAATTTGAGGCAACACATAATACGAGTTGATATTCTGAGGATTTATCATGATCGCTTCCCGCTATCTTGTGGTGGAGAATTGTGAGCAAATTAATTCCCAAGGGAAAACGGGTAATATGACACAACAAGTTTCATTAGGTGCTAAGTATGTGATTAATTATGTAGATGAGATAAGTGTTTATCCACTTGAGGCATCTGATTGGGAAAAATAATCTGGTGCATGCAAATTATTTTTTTCATAATTAACCATTCTGGTTAATTACCTGTTGATTCATCTTAGTGTGTGATCGACGCTAGATTCAAAATCAAGGCAGCAGGTTGATGGTTCTCTTGTGCGAGCTCCCTGGGAACATTAATGAATACATGTTGCAACGGGTCTATTTATTGGTGATTTCATTCTTGTTATTCTCACCATTTGTTGTATGTGATAGTTGAAGTCTGAGAGTGAGCGCACAAAGTTTTCTAAGTAGTTGTAGAGTTTGAGATTGTTGTCTATGTAGGAGGGTGGTATTTTTGAGATTTGCTCCATCAACATGGGTAAAGTGAGTGTATCTATCAGCCCTGCTCATAGGTCTAGGAGACTTCTTGAGTCTCATAATTTTGTGTCCAAAGAGGAGCAAGATGTCTTCGAAGTGCCTATAATACCAAGGAAGAAGGCAAGAGCTGAAAGGAAGGCTACACAGGGAGTTCTCAAACATGCATATCATCTAAGGAGCCAAATTTTCTCCAAGGAGCTAGTCAAAGGAAAGGAAAAGAAGGTTGAAAGGCTTGAGAGAGAGGCTGCAAAGAAGAACAAGTATCACCAAAATATGGGATGACATCAATCTCCCATTGAAATCTCAGATAATCCATTTGATAGTGGAGATGAAACTAACTTCGGCTACCACTAGTATCTCATGGCTATGGGTAGTTTGACTGACTTCGAGAACGAGATGGTGATGGCTACTCCCATTTCAATAAGGACACTGGACGGGCATTCTTATTCTATTGCTAACTAGGCAAAATAGCGCCCATCCCCTTTCTGAGCTAATGCTTAGATTTTTGTCCTTTGTGCTGACATGTTTCTTTGGGTGGGTGTGTGTGATTCAAGCTCTTGTTATTTTCTATCTTTTTGTGTCGATGGTGATTGTTGTGGGTTGATTTGAACATGCAATTTTTTTATGCTGTGATGTGGCACCTTTTGGAAGGCTGGTGGTCTTCTCCAACAAACGGTTTTGATATTTTGTTCTCCCCTATGCTACAAATGATGATTTATAACTGCCTGGAGAATTTTTTGAAGTTTGGTGAAATTAAAGTGAAATGAAGTTAAATGCTACAGTAATTCAACTCATTGCTTGTTGCTCCCTTCTTCTATAAAAGGGATTTCAAGGCTGATTACAAAGTTCAACTTTTGAGTTTTAGAATGGTCTAGGTGAATAGCTATGTATATGAAGAAATATACAGCATAGATGTTGATAGATAGAACAATAGGATGTTTAGGGTATAAGCAAAAGATGTAGTGATCTTAAAATAGTTTTATGCAAGCCGTAGAAATGAAAGATAATATTAAATTCTTATACAAATACTCTCTTATGTATTTCTCTTGCAAGTTATGAATTTTCAATTGTTTTGATTGATTGTATGAATTTATTTTGGCCTCAATTCAATGAGTTGATTAAATGCTAAAATAAGCTCATAAATTTGTATGGAGGAATATAATATTGGTTAATATTTTTTGTATAGACACAGTGAGTTGCACGCTACAATGTGGTGTGACAACCGTCTAACAATTTCTGAACAAATGGATTATGTATTACTGGTTATTACATAATTTGACTTCCCTGCCCAATGAACAAAGCATTGGTCTATTCATTAGCATTTGTTTTAAATAAACCAGCTAGCAATGCACCTGACTAGAAGACTTGGAATGAGAACAAGAACTCATTTAAAATACTTTCAATTATATTGTGTAAGTCTGATGTTCCCCTCCATTCCTAACACTAAGTGGTAATTTGTTTAAAGACTCAACAAATCTTTGATGAAGGATGCTTAGCTGTGTCAAAATAGGAATGCAATCTATGTCCAAAGTTACTTTTCAAGACTAACTGCCTCTTAAAAGTAATAAGGAATACCCTCTTGGGTTTTCTAGAGCCCTAAGAGTAGGAGTGAGGGCTTAAAAATCCTTACTCATTGAGTTGGCCACTAGCTTTGATATTTCTTGAGCATAAGGGTTGGATTCCCTTTAGAGGAGTTCAAGGTTTAGCTGGAAATTTTAAAAACCAACAGAATGGACAATTGATATTAAGTGAGATGGAAAAGGCTTAGCCTTGTGACAAGTGTCACAAGGTGGTAGCATGTGACTATGACATGTGGCATGGGGAAGAGAGAAAGGTTTTCTCGCACATGTGTGAGAACATCTTGGGAAGAACAAGATTTTGATCATGGGGAAGAGAGCAAGGTGTGCTCACACATGTGGGTGAACATCTTGAAAAGAACAAGATTTTGATAAGTGGAAGCAAATATGGCAAGGTGTAAGATGAGTAGGCTTTGAAAATATGACAAGTGGTGATAAATAGAAAGAGTAGGGTGGCTCTTATGGGGAAGAGGATCTCACACATGTGTGAGCATCTAATGAGAGGAGAGGTCAAATGATGACTTAGAGATGGATAGTGACTTTTGCATGCAATTCATTAAGAGGCTTGTATGACACATGTCACATGTCTACAAGTTTGGAGAAATGGATAGAATTAAAAATTAGGGAAATGTTAATGATGATTAGGATATGGATTAAGTTAATTAATCATAGATTTATTAACTTAACCGAGATTAGGGATTTGGAAGAATATGGACTAAGGTCAAATTAATTAAATAGTACAATATTTAATTAATTTGGAGAAGACTATAGGATAATTAATTAAATGTGGTATTTAATTAATTATAAGTTGAGATGAAATAATTAATTAAATAGTATGATATTTAATTAATTATTAGGTGAGATGAAATAATTAATTATGGGATAGGATGGGATGAATCTTAATTGTGGTGAAATAGTGCAATGAAGCACTCTACTCTCAAAGTTCTAGATCTCGCTCCTTTTGATGGAAAATTTATTGGTTGTGGTGTTGCTTTACTAGATAGGGAAAACAAGGTTGCATATGCCCCTTGGTGTTTGGATCACTGGTCACATCCCAAGGGGATGGATTTTAAAGTGATTGTGAGGGGTAGTGTTAAATATTCAGGAACACAACCTGTATGTAGTGAAAGTTATTACCTCCTAATATGAAAAACTAATTATGCAAGATAAAACAACACTAGACCACCTCGAGATTAGGCTACGTTGAACACAAATAAAATAAAGATAAAACAAGACATTATACCTTTTACTTGTGTTGATCCTTGGTTGGCCCTTGATAGTGTTTTTAATGTGTGCTTCTTGATGGAAAGCTTGCAATGATAGTGGTGGTTGAAGGATGGAAAAATGGTAGGTGAGAGTGCAATAATGGCTACAAGAATGGCTTGAATGCAAATGGATTAATTGCTACAATAATGGCTTGAGAGCATAAGTGTGATAAGAATGCATAAGGTCCCTTAATGAATGAGAAGGGGGGTTATTTATAGAAGAAATTGAATTCTCTAGAGGATTCAACAGTCAAGATTGAGCCACCATGGCCAAGATGGAGGGCTATGGTGAGTTGAGGACTCATAAGCCCTCACATCTTGCCATGTGGAGGATGAAGTGTCCAAAGGACATGGTGAGATGGAAAGGGTACAAATGATGTGGAAAAGGCCATGTGGTTCCAAGGTACTTGCAAGTACCTTGGGATTGAAGAGGATTTTCTTAAAAATGGATTCCTTGTCCCCAAGTGGGGCTGAAAGTGACAAGTGAGGACTTTTAGAAAGTTCACTCTTGTCACCATGGGGATTGGAGAAGGCATTGGAGGAATAAAAGTGAATTTAAAATTCACAATCTTGGAAGAAACTCATGGATAAGACAAGGTCTTCCAAAAGGAGGTCCTTGTCCACGTACTTGATGTGACTTTTGAGAGGTCATGGGGAAGACAAATGCATGAGGGGAATAAGTGTGAATTTTTAATTCACATGGGGAAGAGGTCAAATCAAAAAAAGTAAGTACCATAAAAATTTGACTTAAGGACATGCTAGAATGTGACATTAATCCTGATTAAGGATATGCACATCCTAATGAAGGTTTAATTAGATTAACTCATATTAGTGAAAAGGTTATGGAGGATGGGACAAGGAGAGAGAAAGAATGAATTTAAAATTGAAAAGGATAATTGACTAAATTAAATAAATTGATCGATTTATTTAATTTAGAGAGGAAATGGTGAAGGATAAAGTATTTAATTAAATACTTTTGGGAACCTTAGAGAAAAAGGATAATATTAATTAAATATGTCATTTAATTAATATAGACGGATTAGACGAATAAGTGATAGGATTTTGACCATATGGAAGTGGTCAAATTTAGGTGTCTACAATATTTAGCAATTAATTAAATAGTGATAAGATTTTGACCATATGGTGAGTACAATATTTAATTAATTTGGAGAAGACTATAGGATAATTAATTAAATATGGTATTTAATTAATTATAAGTTGAGATGAAATAATTAATTAAATAGTATGATATTTAATTAATTATTAGGTGAGATGAAATAATTAATTAAATAATATGATAATTAATTATGGGATAGGATGGGATGAATCTTAATTATGGTGAAATAGTGCAATGAAGCGCTTTACTCTCGAAGCTCCAGGTCTCACTCCCTTTGATGGAAAATTTCTTGTTTGTGGTGTTGCTTCATTGGATAGGGAAAACAAGGTTACATATGCCCCTTGGTGTTTGGATCAGTGGTCACATCCCAGGGGGATGAATTTTAAAGTGATTGTGAGGGGCACCGTTAAATATTCAGGAACACAACCTGCACGAGCTAACCCTAGATCATGGCTTTTTGACAGGACCTCTGTTTGTTTAGAGGCACAATACATGCATGGGAATCTACCCCCTCTTTCCCATAATCCATCTCCTCCTCCGTTGGAAATAACTTCAAATTTAGGTGTCCCAATTTCCTTCCACCAATCTGATGTGATTTTGAAGGTTTGTTTGGTTGGACATCTCACAGACGGAGAAGAATTCCTTAAATATCATGCCCTCACTTGTAGGTTCATTAAAACATGGCCAAAATTGTGTGATCTACATGAATGGATTTCTAAATTCTAGGAGGGGATGGAGGAAGAAATTTGCATTTACCCTTGTGCTAAGGGTTTTTTTATCCTTGAATTCAATTCGCTTGAAGATAGGAGGAAAGTGTTGGAGATGGGTCCTTGGTTTCTCAATGGAGATTTCTTATGTCTAAAACCTTGGTTTCCATCTTTCGATCCCCGTGTTGAGTCCTTCACATCAGCTTGCCTCTAGGTTCAGCTACCATACTTGCCACTGTATTTTTGGGAACTGGAGAGCCTACGTGCCATTGGAAATAGTCTGGGTAAGTACATTTTCTCAGCAGAGGAAACAATTAGGAATGCAAGCTCAACTTGTGTTTGTATATGCATTGAAATGGATCTTTCCAATGGGCTTCCTATAGAGATAGATCTGAAAGTGGGAAACAGAATATGGAGTTATCTTGTAGACTATGAACGAATACCTTTCAGATGCAGGAAATACTTTTCAACAGACCACACAACTATGCACTGTTACAAGCCACCTTATGAGCACGGTGAAGATTCTTCGAGAGATAAACCTACTTGGTGGGTGGGGGTGGAACCTCATCATTTTACCATTGCAGCTAAGGCTCAAAATGATATTTTAGATTCCCATATTCCTAAGGTTCTAGAAAAATCAATATCCTCCCCTTTAATAGCTTCACAAAATAAATCTTCAGGATCTCATGTCGAGGACACTATTGGTGTAATGTTATGGTGTCTTCTTTTGTGATTGAGAAAGACATTTTCTCTCCATCTCCTCTCACCGAAGTTTCAAAATATATTGATTCTGAGATCATCCAAGGGGGCTCATGGTTTGATGGCTCGAGGATGGGTGTTGTTTCCCTAAGGCATGAGGATTCCAGAGGTGAAGGTAATTCCATGACAAGAAAAGAGATGTTGAATGTGGACACTCCCCCACAGTCAAATCAAGACTGGATAGAAGTGAAGAGGAAGAAACCCTCTCAAAAAAAGCTCCAAATGATATTAAGATCATCTAAGAAATCGAATATCTCTTGATTTCCAATAGCCCTTTACGTCCATGTAATGAAGGGAATGAGATGTTTTATATAGATTTTTCCCTGTGGCAGATGGCAAGCCTCTTAGATTGTTTTATGTACCCCTATTTTTAGGGCATGCACTTTCAATCATTTTAATATCATTATATGGGGTACGACTCCCTTATGCCTTTTTACTGATCAAAAAAATATGGGATAGGATGAAATAATTAAATAATACAATATTTAATTAATTAGGAGATGAAACGGGATAATTAATTAAATAATATGATATTTAATTATTTATAAGGTAGAATGGGATAATTAATTAAAATTTAGAATTTTAATTAATTAATGATATGATAGAATAGGATAAATAATTAAAATTTAGAATTGCAATTAATTAAGGATATGATATCAGAATTGGTGTGTCTACATTTTTCCCCTCTTTGATGTGACATCTGCAGTGATGTTGCATCAAAGAAGTTTGAAAATTTTCCCCAATGTGATGGGAGGTGATGCCCCCTCGAGAGACTAACTGAAAAAAATTGAAAAAATAATTTCGGGTGGTATCTCGAAAAAGGTGAGCTTAAGTGATGTTTAGGAAGAAAAATGAGGAAAAGAGGAAGAAGAAATAGGAGGACATGCTTAGGAATGGGTGAAATTAGGTTAGGTGAATGCATTTTCCACATGTCATAGAGGAAATTAGGGTTTTGATCCTATAAATAGGCCTTAATGGGGCCCAAAGGATCATTTTCACCTTTGCATTTAGAGAGTAGAAGATTGGAGTGAGCGAAGGAGAAATGGTAGCGATTCCTTGGTATTTGCATCGTGCGAAGCATGTACGGGAGTACCAATAGCCAAAGGATGCAAATGAGCCAGTAAGTGACCTAACCCATGGGTTTCAGGGTACTTTAGGGGTAATTAATGCAATTCAATTAGGTTAGGAAAGTAGGAAAAATAGAGGCATGGTTCCACAGAATCGAGCTTACGCACTCGATTGTGGCCCTTGTGTTGCATAAAGCGACACTTGCACCTAGGTCAACACTTGCGGAGTGATTCGACGCCCATGCTTTGACAATCGGTACTTTTTGGAGTTGTGCTTGCACTCAGGGAAGAGGTGCTTGTGTAGGCTATTATCATGCTTGTGCTTTGCAAGTATGTGCCTCTAGGGGGTTAAGTATGTGCTTGCGCTAAAATGACACTTGTGTAGGGTTAAGGGTGTGCCTGTGTTGGGTAATTTCACACTTGATGCACTTACGTGTGATATGTAAGCGCTTGTGTCAAATAAGGGTGCGCTTATGCTAAAATGGTGCCTGCATTAGAAAAGGATGTGCATGCACTTGAAATGGCACTTGCATGAGACATAAGTGTGACTCTACATAAAATGCAAGAAGATGAGGTTTAGAAAGTTGAATTGAAAGGAATTTATTTTATGTTGGTTTTTCACACTTGTCTCATGTGTTATATACCTTGTAGCAAACCGATTACATTGATTAGGTTATTAGGTTGGGATATTTATAGTCAATTAGTTTGGTCCCAAATGGTGTAGACTCAAGTAGTGTGTCTTCCTAGGATATTGTGACAATTATACTCATCATTTTCTCATCAGGTCAAGTAAACAATAATCATGGGTACTATTAGGGGTTTTAGAAAAGATTTTATGTTATTTTTTATGGTTGACATTAATTGGTGATATGATGCAAGAGTCTTTGGGCCCTCTTCAAATGCACGAGAGGTGAATTAGAGTGATGGTGCAGCTACAATATTGGTTGGCCGATATGGATGAGGAGTGGTTGAGTTTGATGGGACTCTTCCATGTTTCCAAGATGCCCTGACTAAGAGCACATCAGGCTATGATGATAGCATTAGTAGAGGTGAAATAGTGACACCAGTAGCTTCCACCTACCAACAGTGAGGATACCATTACTTTGGAGGATGTATGGCAGATCTAGTGGCTCTCGATTTGACAATCTTCTAGTGAGGGGGATCGAGCTGGACCTAGAGGCAGGGATGGGAGAGTTTCTAGAGCTATCTTTGCTTATTGTAGTGTTGATTATTGGGGTATTAGTGAATGATTATAGGTCTCATGAGTTTTTTATCAGGTGGGCAGGGGTGTTGGACTAGATTTTTTCATATGGGATTGTGTTTGCATGAGGTGCATGCGTTTTAGTTGAGCTATACAAGGAGATGCACCTGATTGTGTACTATTGATATGGTAGGAGCTTGGGGTGTGGCATGACCCTATTACATAATTGGGCCTTTGAGAATTGTATAATATTATGGCCAGTAGTGGATAGGAGGAGAGGGATAGGGATGCCTTATGTCTTTGCATATGTTGCATTTTTGCGACATCGACGGTAGGGTGACCTACCATATTGGAGGTGGGTTATAGATGATATAGATAGCTTCATTTGGTTCCCATACCACGATTATGAGGTATGGGAGGAGGATCAAATATATATGCCTTATATTTAGAGGATGCATTACTTGATAGGTTGGACACCTACAATTATTGAGCACTATCTACCAGTGCATGTCATGAGGCAGTTTGGGCATCAATAGATTGTCTCTATGCAGGAGGCAATTTTTGTGAGGGTTGTGTTGGAGAGGGGGATCTACGAAGGCTATATAGAGCCATATATAGCTAAAAAAGACTGGTGAGACACTCTTGCAGTACCTTGGGATCCACAACCAATATGGTAAATGTAGGAACAATAATGAAGTATGATGCTTGGTGGGTAGGGTGGAGGGAAATTCGACTGATGATCCCACAAGATTAGTTATCCCTGGTAGAGGAGGAGGAGGAGAGCAGTGATGTTGATGATGATGTTGATGACGATGAGGATGGTGGAGATGGTTAGGGTTTTTGAGTGCAGTAGAGGAGGGATCCATATGTAGGTCATGGAGAGGAGAGAGGATTAAAGGAGGATGTGGACATTGGTGGAGAGGACCATGGAAATGATGAGGGGGATATTTAGGTGTGGTTGGACCTATTGATAACTAAGAGAGATTAGTTGTGGCAGGAGAGAGATCAACTAAGGCATAAGCACCTTCAGTTGGTTGGTGAGAGAGATATAGCATGGTCTGAGATAGTCTATTTGTAGGGATTGTTCGATGGATCCAGAGGTGGAGATGATGGGGCTCAGTTGGTAGTGGTTACAGTAGAGCAGGATACAGCTCAGGCTATAGCAACCTAGGCATAGGATGATGTGGCTCAGTTGTGATAGGAGTGAGATATCACTCAACAAACCCTAACAGGATTAGGATTGCATGATGTGGTGGTTGAGCTATTCGTGTCATATAAGAGATGCAGTATTATAAGGGATTATATGAGCGGGTTGTGCCACCTGAGCAGCAAGAGCCTACTTCATGGCTAGTAGCAAATCTCACATGTCTAGGTCAGCTCGATCAAGAGCTTCAATGGTCATGGGGCCACCTCCTCCTTGTGGTCTTCCTCCACCACTATCACTGCCTATGGGGCCAACTCAATCAAAGGGGGCAAGCATAGGACAGGTGCTAGTAGGGTGATTTTTTATAATACCCTAGAGGGGTCTTGGCTTTTTGGACTGTGTATATGCGAGACCTTTGTATATTTTTGTATCATGACATTATTTTTTTGATGTATATGAGATGGTGAGTTTGGACTATGTTTATATGGACTCTATTATGTGTTGATGGTTTTATGCAGGTGTTTTTATGATTTCATGCATGTATGATTAGATTGGATGGTTTGGATGATTTTTTATGTTATGATGATGTTATGGGATGCACATGTATGTATGAATATTATGCTAGTCATGTTTTATGTAGGTTATGGAAGATTAATGTGTAGGATATGTGTCTTTTTATGATGTAACACAATTATGGATGATTGTATGTGATTATGGCAATGATTGTATTTAAATGATGATGTGGATTATAAAATGATTTATGGTTATGTATAATGAAAAATGATTTATTGATATGATTATGATGATGGATAGTGATGATTATGCTTATGATAAAAATGATGCCAAATATATAGTATGGATAATGATGATTATATATAATGAGTTGTGGATGAAATGAAATACTATAAAAATGGATAATAATGATTTGTGTATAAAATGAATGATGATGAAATGATTATGATTTTATTCAAATAGATTGTGGTGCTAATGGATTAGGATTATGATAGTAGCCAAAATATAGATAAAATAGATTATGACAATGATGTATGAATGATTTAGGATGGTTATGGTTATGATTATGGTTATGTATAATGGATGATGATTTATGGCAATATAAAAATGGATAATGAATAATGCAAACTGTATGATTAAAATACAAGATGAATAGTGGATGGTGATTTAATGAACTAATAAAAAATGTAATGATGAATTTAAATAGATGATAAATAATGGATGATGATTAAAATGGAAAAATGGTTAATCAATAATATAAAATAATTGTTGGGAAAATTTGTCTCAACCTTGCAATTACATAAGGTATTGTTGCAGGGGGTTCATCTCTTCGACAAGGGTCTGTGGGCCACACACCCTGACGGGGGCTTGGAGCAGTGCCCCCAAAATCCAATTTGATGTATATTTTATTATTATAAATCTGGACCGTTCATCATCAGGTCTCAGATATGATGGTCGATATTTTGTTGGCTTGAATCTCCTTAGAAGGCAACCCTATTTTATGAGGGAATTATACTATGATATATTCATGTTGCATCTGGATCTCTGGTTGGTGATACTCCTATGAGAAACTTGCTCTGAAAGTATATTGTAATCTTTGTGATTTTTGAATAATATATTGGGCAGCTTTTGGCATGTGGGGTTTTTCTCCCGAAAGGGTTTTCCCCACATAAATAATTGTGGTGTGGTATGCATGATATTTATGTTTATTTATGTTTAATTTTTTGTAATTGTTGTAAATATTTGTAAAGTTTTGTATTATCCTCCTCTCAATTAGTGTAGGAAGTTGTTCCACTACTTTAGCTTCCTTATAATAATGGATGTAATGGATAATTGATAAAATGTAATTTTTGGATATTGCCAATATGTGGTTTTCATTGATGTCAACACTATTTCCATTCATTTCTTTAAGGTTGTATATGTCAAGGATATTGAGAAAATTGTAATAAAATAAGTTGCAGGTTGTCAGTGATGCAGTGAAGTTCAGTATGATAACTAGCTCGGTATATTGATGATAAGAATTTGTGGATTAAAGGGTTTGTTGACAAGTATATCTAGTTTATCTACATGAATTTTCATAGGTTCACATGAAGATTTGACCAAGTTATGAGTATTTGTGTTCTGACAATTGTTTTGGTTCTTTAGTTGGTGTTCCTGAAAGAAGATGATGTGATTATAGTAATTTGAGTTGTTGTGTATGCTTCTGTGGTGATTCATGATGCTTTTGGATGTTTCTATATCATGCTTTATCTATGTTGTTGGTCTGGATTGATTGTTGTGCTCACGATTGGTGATTTTCTTCTGTGAGTTCATGTTTTTCATGGTCATGGCCGACAGGGTGATTGTAGCGTGTTGTGGATCTTTGAGGAATAATTGTTTAAGGTGTTTCATGTTCGAGACATGTTGTTTTGGGTCCTTACTATGCTTTGGATGACATTGTTTGGTTCGCATTGATAAATTGTTTATTAATTTGGGCCAACAATTTGTACACATTTCATATTTTGTTGGGCCATGTAGTTGATGTTATCCTTAGTTGCAGATATATATGATCAAATGTTTATACCATTTGAGGAATGGTGTGTGATGTGCCATGAGTGCTGTCTATGAATAATGTTCTAATATTTTGAAGGCGGAAGTAAATTGTGAAGAAGAGTGAGCAAAAGAAAGGGTTTATGTGCTTAATCGAAACTATAATCAAGCATTAGAAGATGTTATTTTCTCAGTTCAAGATCTTTCGAATGCAATCCAAATGTGACTGTAAGACAATGATTCTTCCTTTGGGAAGTGAGCCTTTTTGTATTTGAGTAGTGAGCTCTAGGAAATGTGTCTGAATGCATGTGCATTCCCCATTTATAATACTTTTAATAGAGTATAAGCTTGTGGATTAACCTCCACCAAGGTTTTTCCCCTAACAAGGTTTCCATGTAAAAATCTTGGTGTTATGTATTTTTTTGATGTGGTGATGGTTTATGCTTTCATGTTTATTTATCAGATCTGAGAATAAGTTTAATAAGCATAATTTCTATGACAACTGATTCACCCCCCCCCCCCCTCTTAGTTCTCTGCCCTTGTGTTGCCAACAATAATGATAGTCAATGGGTAACGTAAGATGGGGAATGGATAAATGAATATATTTTTTGTTCATGATACAAATTATAGTCAAGTCTAGGTGGGGAGAAGTGGGATCGTTGGTTATGATGGGGGGAAGAGCTTATTATGCTAGAAATTGGGTGAGAAATCCTAAAGTTTAATATAGAAAAAGACATTATGTCGTAATGATATAAGTGACCAATGGTGTTGTTGGATCTTTTGCATGGACTTTAGAATCATAAAAAAACAAACAAAAGATTGTCCCTAAGAATGCAATGTCTTCTTACAACCTTAGTGGACCATAGGGGAGATGATATTGTATGCCTAAGTCCATATGTTTCATCCAGCCATACTTAAGGTAGTAATTAGAATTGGTGGTTCAGGACAATCACAAACACACCATACAAAAAATGATCATGCCCCATTTTGCACTTTATCCAAAACACACTAAGATATGAATAGATCTAGGTGGCCTATGTTGGGAAATTGATGCCTCAACATTCTAGTTTCCCTTGAAGACTTGGTCGTTTTCTTCTTGTTTCATGCCTTTACCGCCATACCACCGCATGTTTGACTTGGTGGCGTGGTTGAGCAGTTTACTGCTCTACCGTGGTGGTCTTCTTTATGCTTGGCGATGGCACGGTGAGCGATGGCAATCTGGAAGGCGGTTATCGTCATACCGCAGGGGTTGCTCGGAGGTGGCGAGGTAGTGCGGTTGGCGGCATGTTGGCGGAGTAAGGCCTTACCACCTTAGTGCAGGAGTTGCTCATTGGTGGCATGGTAGTGCGATAGCAGCTAGCGATTGAAGGGCGGTGGTCTGGTGACAGTTACCGCTTTACCACGGAAGGTGCTTGGGGAAGCTGCAGTGGTTGCGGTGGATGGCTAGCGGTCCGCGAATGCGGTTACCACCATACTGTGGGCGGTGAGATGTCTCACCGCAATGCCATGGTAAGACCGTTGGCGGTTTGCCTGGCGGTCACCGCCCTACCGCGGGGTGGCCTAGCGACCCCCGCGATAGCACGGTTGACCGTTAGCGGTCTGTGCTGGGGGTCACTGCTTTGCCACGAGTGTTTGGCAGTCAAGGCCCGATAGCGCGGGGTGATCAGAGATGAAGACAAGGGTGAGCTCGGGCGAGCTCATCGCCATACCGTGAGGCGACTCAGACAGGGCTGCGGCAGCACGGTGGAGACAAGGAATGAGCTTGGGGGGGCTCACCACATTACCGCGGCCAGGTCGACTAAGCTCGGTGGTAGCACAGTTGGAGGCCGAATGGTCAATGTGGGCTCACTGCCATACCACGATGGTTGTCTGGACTCGGTGCGGTTGCACAGTAGATGGTAGAGGTGAGCTCAGAGCTCGACCGAATGGATTGACCGAGTTTGACCAGAGGTCAAAGGTAGCGAATGAATAAAAATGCAACACGTGGCTCAGCGTCAAGATGTTGATTGGCTAGGTGCCAAAATAGTGATGATAGTTATTGCAGGCCGAGTTTTCAATTGAAGACAGGACCTGATTGAGGCAAGGAATTGAATGCCTGGGCGGCCCGATGCAAGAAGATCTGTTAGTGTATATCCTGATGACTGTTGATGGCTTGGACAGGCAGGACAGGTTGGCGCATGGTAAGAGATTAAGTAATCTCGTGTGCTCGTAGAAGAAAGAGAGCGAATAGAGAGAGTGTTCAAACGATCTTGACTATGAACACTTTGTCTCTCAATTCTGCGAAGATGTGAACCTGTGGAGGTCATGTGGCTGCGTTGGCCATGAGGCTGGCTGTGACAGTCAACTAAGGAGCTTAAGGGAATCTACATAGTGTGTCTCTTGAAGGCATTATAACTGTGTGAAGGTTTCTATATTTTTGTGTTGCCTGCTTTCTCCAGATGGACAAGATGTAATCTCCAGAAGAGCATAGCTCTATGTTTGTATTGTAATTGGTTTTTTGTTACTGAATAATACAAGTGAGCTAAGTGTTTTGGAGGGTAGGGTTTTTTACCTAAAAAGGTTTTCCCCACGTAAATTTGTGTGTCCATATGTTTGTCTTTCAAGTTGTTAGATTCTACTATCTTGAATCTATGCTTGTGTTGAATCTGTTATCTTGTTAACCATTTATTTTTCTCAGAAAGATCAATGAGGGATCCATTGTGCCTACTTCTACTTTATGGCATATTTTGTGTCTTTGATGTGATTTGATAAAAATAAAAATCACTAAGGCACTGTTGTCTTAGACGTGTTCTATGATGACAGAACTGACTCCTTATCCCCAACAGCCTAGACTAGGTGACTCCATGGGTTTAAAAAGAAAATCACAAAAATTAAAATAAATTTCAAGGTGAACATATCTCTTTCCAAGAGTGGAATGGATGGAGAGTGATAATGTTGGACCTAGGAAGGATTCATCCTTTTAGGAATATGATGTAGTTTTAAATCCAAGCATCTTATCAAACGGTGAATTTTGCAGCTAGTTGCACTCTTAATTCGACAATTTTATTTGTCAATTAAGACTCAAATCATAGTTTCACCAAATTTGGATGATAGTAGAATTATTTACAAAAATGTATAAAAATCAATTTTGATTGGCATTCAAATTCAGATGCAATGAAGATTACATGAACATTTTGAAAGACATTATCTAACCTCCAACCAAACACTTAAATTAATCATTGATTTCAAATTTTATATTGCTTCATTCTTCCTTTGAGGTTTCTTATCATATTCTCGATGTGTTCATTGGTTTACCTATCTCATTATTTTCTACGCCTGTACCATCTCATTATGCAATATCATACATTATATTCTCTTCTTTTATTTTGTAGCTTCTTCCCTGGTATATGGCACTGCAAAAAAAATCTTCTCTAATTTCATATTATGCAGATGTCAAATGAAATTTTTGTCTCAATGACTTCACACTACGGTCTACTCCAACTTCTTCATAGTCCACTTATTCTTCTTGGTGCCTTCCTTTTTTCCTCATAGGCTGCATGGCATCCTGGTTTTTACCTGCATGCATTTTTTCAATTTTTAGAGGCCTTTTCATCTCATGTGTGACCTTCAAGCTTCTCTATTTGGCACCACTTTTATTTAATTTATTGAAGTCTTCCCTTTTTTATTTAATGTGCCCCTCCTCTTCTAGTGTTGTCTTGTAATTTCATCTACCTTATTTTATATTCTTATTTGGGTGTGACTCTTCATCTTTTCATATTTTTACATACATTATATCCATAATGCATTTAATTGTAGGAATATCGAACTAGACATTTTTTCGATTGGGAATGATAAAATTTAACTTCAATCTGCCTTCCAATTTAAATTCACCAAACCAAAAAATCACAACAAAAACTTAAACTAGATAAAAACAAACAAAACTAAATTAACTATTTTTGGCGACGCAGGATCTCATATCCACCCGAGTGCTTCTACATCAACCTAGGTGAGGATTCATGTGGAAGGAAAATTTAAATGGTTGTGCCTATCAATTATAATTTTAATCATTATTTTGCGACTGTGTCCCTATGTAGCTATGTTTATGTTTGTTTTGCTTTGCTTGTCCATGATGACATCGATCAAGATTTCTTAACAATTCGATTCACCTATTTCTATTTGTGTGGAAGTGTGGTATTTTATTATGGGTGAGATTTTATTATGGATGATGGAAGTGTGATGTTTTTATTATGAATAACTAGGCATGGTGATCACCAATCCCATGTACACATTCAATTACTTTGGTCTATATCCATGGGGAGAGGTAAGATGTACATGTGGCTTAGTCATGCATGTGTGATTTCAATGATAAAAATGAGGGGTATGGTTCATGGAGGTTGTCTCACCAGTTGTGAGGTAGAAGGTGGTGAACATTTATGGATGGGGAAGGTTATGTAAGTTGTCTAATCAATCATGAAGAAATAATGGGGACTAAGTGGTGAGGACATGGTAGGAAAATCTCTCCCATTAAAAAGGAAGAGTGGGTGTATGCAAGAGATGGTGTATGGGTGGTGGGGTGTATGATGGTTTATGCATGTGAGTTTTAGCCTTATGATGGAAATGGATATATACAAGACCGAGTGACAATGAGGGATCATAGGGCAAGGTCATGGCAAAAAATATTTTCAATTGGAAGAAGCAGGTAGGTGTATGGCGGTTTAGGATGATGGTATGAAAATATTCCCTATCAAAGGAAAAATATGGGTGGGGTTCATGTTCATGCTAGAAAATGATCTCTCATTATGAAATAGGGCTAGGTGACATGTATTCTAAGCCATTGTGAGTGGGTGATGTGAATTTATTGTGCATGGGGAATGTATGGGTGATTAGGAGACCTAGTAGATGGTGGATATGAACCTACACATGGTGCCTTTTTGCTAGGTTTTCACCATGGTACTTGCCCTTGAGGCACCACAAAATGTGGTTTTCACCATTGGACAAATTATTTATCTTTACTATTTTTTGAATTTTTTTTGGATTTTCTCAAGTGAAGAATTTTTTGAGATGTATGATATTCATGGGTTCCTCCAATCGTTCTCCTTCCATGGTGGAAAATTTATATGCTCCTGATCCATACTTTGTAGTGACAATGTAAGGACCTAACCAGTTAGGTTCAAACTTTCCTTTCTTTTCACGGTCCAATAGATTACACTGATTTTCTTTGAGGACTAAGTCACCAACCTCAAATTTTCTGGGCTTTATTTTCTTGTTATAGCTTCGTGAAATCTGATTTTGGTAAGATCTGAGATGATTAAGGGAAATAAGGCATTTCTCATCTAGGAGCTCCAACTGTTGTAATCGGGCTACGTGATATTCTTCACCATCAATGAGATCTATAGTGATATTCTCAAGGATGGGAGTTCAACCTCACTTGGAAAAATGGCTTTGGCACCGTAAACAAGGGAATGTGGTGTTGCCCCTATGGGGGTATGAATGCTAGTGTGGTAGGCCCACAAGACAAGATTGAGTTGGAGATGTCAAACTCGATCAACTTCATTGATTATCTTTTTAAGTATTTTTCAGGATTGTTTTATTAGTGGCCTCAGCTTGACCATTTCCTTGTGGGTAATATGGGGTGGAGAAATGATGTTGGATGTGAATTTTTTTGGCATAGATCACATACTTCTTGATTTTTAAATGGTTTTCCATTATCTATGACAATGGAGGATGGTATACCAAAGTGATAGATGATGTAGTGGAGGATGAACTTGGCGATTTTCTTTTCGATGGTGTATGTCATTGGGATGGCTTCAACCCACTTAGTAAAGTACTCAATGGCATTGATGATGAATTTTGTGACCGTTGGATGAGGATAGATGAATTTTTCCAATGAGGTCTAGTCCCCATCATGAGAAAGGCCAAGTAGTAACAATGGTTTGTAATTCTTGAGATGGTGCATGAATTAAATCACCATGTTGTTGACATGGATGATAAAATTTTACAACATTACTTGCATCTTGTTTCATTATTAGCTAGTAATATTCGATGCATAGAAATTTTTGAATAAGGAAGGACCACTGGAATGGGCCCAGTAGATACCTTTATGTACTTCACATAAAGTGGTTTGAGCCTCATCTACGTCTAAACACCTCAAGAGGGTTCCATCAAAAGAGCAATGGTATAGAGTATCACCAAGTAATGTGAAGCGAGTGGATTTGTGAATGAATGATTGGTGTTGGGAGGCAGATAAGTTTGGAGGGAGGGTGTTATAATGGAGGTAATTATATAAATCTTGGTACCATAGAGAATTGGGACCAACTATATCACATACCATTTCTGATTCTGGGAGATCATAAGCAAGAATAAATAATTGTTCAATAAAAAATTCATACTACTAACGGTTTGAGGTACATCTACTAGGGAACCAATTGTTTCCATAGCATCAACCGCTTTATTATTTAGATGAGGTATTTGATCAAACTAGATTTGCATGAAGTATTGTTTGAAGCTTCCCACCATGTATTTGTATAGAGCAATAATTTATCATCCTTCATTCGATATTCGTCATTCACCTACTTGATGACTAATTGGGAACCACCATATACATATAACTTGGTTATTTTCCATTGAGTGGTGAGTCTAAGCCCTACAATTAATGCCTCATATTTTTCTATATTTTTTATGAAATGAAAAGCAGTGTGGTAAGACTTAGGGATGCAGACACCTTAAGGAGTAACAAATAGAATCCCTACTCCTAATCCATGTTGAGTGAACGATCCATCAAATTATATATTCCACCATGTTCCTTCTTTTGTAGCAAGAATGCCTTCATTTGGAAATTTTGCTAATAATGGATGGTTATCCAATAGAGGTGCCTTTACAAGCTGGTCAGCAACTACTTGTCCTTTTGTAGCCTTTTTTCCTACATATCTAATGTTGAACTCACTAAGAATCATGATCCATTTTGCCATGCGGCCTATTAGAGTAGATTTTGAGAGAAAATATTTTAATGGATCAATTTTGGAAATGAATTGTGTCTTGTGATTAAGCATGTAGTGTCACAATTTCTTAGCACAAAAGACCACAACCATACATGCTTGTTCAATTGGAGTGTAGTTCAACTCACATCCTACTAGAGTTTGAGATATGTAGTAAATAGATTTTTATTTTCCATTATCATCATGTTGTGCCAATAATGCCCCCAATGCCACATTGGTAGTTGATATGTACAACATAAGTGGTTTATCTAGATTAGGTGACACAAGAATAGGAGGCGAAGTGAGGTAATCTTTGAGTTGCTAAAATGCTTGTTGATAGTTTTTATCCCATTTGAAAGTGACATTTTTGCTTAGGAGATGTGAAAATGGTTGACATTTATTAGCAATTTTTGCAATAAATCTCCTGATTGCTTAAAATTTCCCTTGTAGACTTCGTAACTATTTGATATTATTTGGTCAAGGCATATCCATTATTTCTTTGACCTTGGTTGGATCAACTTCTATTCCTCTTCATGAGACAATGAATCCCAAGAGTTTTCCTGATGTTACACCAAATACACATTTCTTTGGATTTAGGCACAGCTAATACTTTTCCAGTTGATGAAAGATATTTTCTAATACTTCTATATGTCCATCTCTCATTTTTTTATTTTCCCAAAATGTCATCCACATAATCTTCCATTATATCATGCAACATATCATGAAAAAGTACCGTCATTGCTCTATAGTATGTGGCTCCTGCATTTTTAAGACCAAATGACATTACTTGATAATAGAATGTACAACATGGAGTGATAAAGGTCACTTTATGCTAATCTCCGTCTACTATTCATATTTGGTTATAGCTAGAGAAACCATCCAAGAGTGATAACATTTCATGTCTCGCTATGAGGTCTACAATGATGTCAATATTTGGTAGCAAGAAGTCATCCTTTGGGCATGCCTTGTTGAGATCTCGAAATTCAGTACATATTATTATTCCCCAGACCGCATTATGTTGGAGACCCATTCAGGATAATCAATTGGTCGAATAAAGCCAACTTCTAAAAATTTTTGCAATTCAACTTTAACCAAGAGAGCTATTTTTGAATTCATGTTTCTAAGTTTTTGATTTATTGGTTTTACATCAAGATATATTGCTAGATGATGTGCCACAAGAGATGGATCAAGGCCTGGCATATTTGTATTTTTTATTTATCTCATCTTCTAATGTTGCAACTATGAAGGTGATTTTTGGTTCTTATTTTGTTCCCAAGTTGATGCCAATAGTAGCTTCAACTAACACTATACATGTTTCTTGATATCAGGGAATATAATCAAGTGCCTCATCTTCTAGTGCCTCAGAAAGGTTTTCACTAGAAGATACGTCTTTTATTTTTACTTATTCATGATCCAAAAGTGCCTCATCGAGGTTTCACTAAGGGATATTTCTTTCTTATTTTTATCTTTTTTATTTTTATGACTAACATGATTTTTTCACCGAAATAAGCATCCTTGTGCAATTTGATTTCAAATTCCTTTTTATTATCTCTCATAGGTATGTTTTCTCGAACCCCCATAAGTTCGACAATTGCTTCATCATTTTGAAAGTTATCAAAAATAGGAAGTTATGTTGATCCCAATCAATAAGTTCATGATAGAATAGTGGGAGGTCAATGGGTTGAGATGGTTTAATGGTGTAAAAAATTTCATTATCAAAGATTTGAGTGATGAGTTTGAAAGGTTCTTCGATAGGCCCCTCGTGAGGGATTTGATCATCAGTGAAGGTCTTATCATCTTTATCATGAGTATATTTAGGTTTTTTTGGGTATCATTTTAGTGTGTTCATACCCAAGTCCATGGTGTTTCTTGTATCCTTGCAACTAAATTGGTTCCATTATGCCTTTCTCATGTGCCCCCAATCATTTTCCTTTGTAACTCATGTGCTTACATAATTCATGTCCTTTTGGATACCTGTTGACCTCTAGGAGAGGTGGTGACTTGTCTTCTTCTTTATACAACCATGATGATATATCCTTGCTAAGATCATATTTATCTAGAACTCCCCATTTATTAAAGATTTTGAAAGTCTCTTTAGATTCTATTTTTAGCACCTTGGGTTGACCATGGGACTTTGGTGAAAGGGGGAGTTGTCCTACATAGAAAGAGTTATACAATCCATATTCTCTGCATCGTTTGTTTATAATCTTGATCTTGATCTCAAGGGTGGATTGTGAGGTGGGTTTTAATGTGGATGGATTGATGTAGGAGGAATAAGTGGATGTTGTATCATTAATTGGGAAATTATGAGCGTGATTATATTTTCCTTCCAACACTTCGCAATATTGGAAAGGTTGTGGGTCAGTTGGTATTGTAACTTTTTTACCATTGTATGAGAATTTTACGCATTGATGGTATGTGGAAGGGATGGCTTGCATAGCATGTATCCAAGGTAGGCCAAGGAGGATATTATAAGAAAGATCAAGGTCCAAGATTTGACATGTAGTTTTTATGGTAGCTGGTCCAACTTGGATAAGTATTTTAATGGTGCCTTCATATTCTCTCTCAATCATGATTTAATATTTATATTCTTTTGAGGATCAAGAGCATCTTCAAAGTAACCCAACTACTTTATTAACTTGAGAGTGCATAGGTTAAGGCCAGATCTACCATCTATTAAGACCCTTTTTATGGTATGTTTATGAACAATTGGTTCAATATGGAGGGGTTCGTTATGTAGCACATTGTTATGTAAGTCTTTATTTGTCAATGTGAGGTGGTGTGTTGAGGAGATATGTCTAACTATAGCTTGGAATTGATTTATTTTTATGTCGCTAGGTACATGGGACTCTTGAAGAGATTTTTCTAGAGCTTCTTTATGAATGGGAGATGTACACAAAAACTCCAAGATGGAGATATGGGTTGGGTTTTTTCCAATATGGTTTAGGATGTCATAATTGTTGTTTGTGGGAGAGGAGGAGGAGGAGGATTCCCCCTGTATTGTTTCTCATTCTCAACAAGTGGTGATGACACAATTAGGTTATTTAATAGTGACTGTGTCAACATGTTTGTCGCATTCTTCTATGTGGCCGATGATGGAATCATGGGATGGTGTTTGAATAGTATTAGTGTATGTATATGATATGACATTATAATATCCAAAAACTTTCCCATCATTATACAGTGGGAAGGGTTGTATATATATGCCTAGTTGTTCATTAAGGGAGTTATAAGTTTGTCCTTCAACATTTATCTCTCCCCTATCAATAATATCTTGAATATGATTTTTTTAATTTCATATATTTAGATGTATTGTAACCTTTAATCCTATGGTATTCACAATATTCATTATCTTTGTACCATGCGGATTTATGTTGGTTTTCATCAAATGGTTTTGTCATGGGAATTTTTATGAGGTTTTCTTGTGCAATTTTATGGAATATGACTTCAATTGGTTTACCCAAAGGGGTTTACTTGTGCTTAGCTTGATTATTCTACCTAGGTTTTCCTTGGGGGATAGTGATAGTATTGCAGACAGTTTGTTGTTGTGATGTGTGTTGGTCTTTAGATGAGGTGGGTTAAATATTTTACACATGTTTGTTTTCGGTTACCCCATCATTCACAATGTTTTTATTTTTAGACCAATATTTGGATTTATCGTTCAATTGGTAGTTGTTGTCTTTTTGGTCCTTATAAATGTTAACCTCCCCTTTAGTGACCAAATCTTTTTCATTGGTTAACCCTTTTTCAATCATTTCATCAAAAGTATTGACACATTGTAATTGTAGGTGGAGACCTATGTTTGTGTTTAGGTTTTCAATAAAGATGTTAACCATTTGTTTTTTGAGCATTTGTAAGGGAAATCGACTTTCTAGTTGTCTCTAATGTTGAAGGAAGGTGGTAAAACTTCCCCCAAGTTTTTGTTTAGTGTTGCATAATTTAGCCAAAGTGACTTCTTGTTCAATGTTATATGAAAAATGTGTTACAAATCTTTTGGCTAAGTCTAAAAAGGATGTGATTGAACCATGGGGAAGGTGTCTGAACCATTTTGAGGCTTTCCCCAAGGCTTCTATGGAATAATCACATGAGATAGACCTAACTATAGGCCACTTCTTGACATGCCACATAAAATTCCTTGATATATTTCATTGGATCTCCCTTTCCCTTCTACTTATCAAATTTGGGGATTTCATAGTTCTTAGGGAATTGTATGGACAATATGGATTGATCAAAAGGGTAGGGACATGTCATAAAATCTATAATTCCTCTATAGTTAACTCATTTAAATTCCTTTGATCATATTCTTCATATTTTGCAATTCTCGGGCAAGGCTGATGTTGGTAGATGTGTGGGTGTTCATGTATTGGTGATTATTTTGGTGTTGGTGGGTGGGTGTTGAAGGGAGGTTTATATTGGACGTATTTGGAGCTTGAGAAGCGTTTTTTATACTTTTATGAGTATGTAAGTATGTGGATGTGTTGGATACTTGAGGGTGAATGTAGTTAGTATTGATTGATGTGGTGAGAGGTTGGGTAGATATGGTGGGGTGGGTAGATGTGTATGTGGTGTTGGTATTGGTAGGAATTTTGACCCTTAGTTGAGAAGAGGATGCAATAATTTGGTCAAATATCGGTTGAGATGTGATTGTGTAGAGGGGATGGTTAGGGTTAGGTTGTGTCCCCAAAATATTATTCAAAAAGTGGTTGGATGATGATGGATTATTAGAAGGGTCTTCCCTCCTAATTTGTGAAATATCAAAGTTGGATGGAAGTTTAGCTCTATTAGATATAAGGTATAACAAGAAGGAATCCTTATAAGGTCATATAATCTTTGCATCATCTCTTGGTTATGGGGATCTTGAGCAAAGGCCTGCAATGTAGGGGAGTGTTTGGGTTGGTCTACATATGTTTCCTCATCATGGGGAGATGGAGGTTGATTGGTGACATCTTGAATAGTAACATTCTCTTGGAAATCCATTTTTATTTTAGCTTGTGCTCTAGTAAGTGGCATGCAAAATAAGGATTCTTTTAGAGAGATGTATAAGGATAAGTAATGGATGAATTTGGATAAGGGATGACTTGGACTTGGACTTAGATTTGGATTGGATGATGATGTAAATTGGATTAGAATTTAGAATTTAGATTTGGATTTAGAACTTGGATTGGGATTGGATGATGAAGGTGACTTTGGTTTTGGATGATGGACTTTAGAGGTTGGATTTGAATGAAGATGTTTAGAAGTTGGATAATTAAAATTTAGATTGAGGATTATTGGAAGTTGGATTATGATGATGGAGACTTAGAAGTTGGACTAAGATGACTTAGGATGATATGGATGATTTGATAAAGTATTGGTATTGATAAATATGGATGGATACTAAATCAAATTTGTATCAAATATAAAAACCTAGATCCTTAGAGATAAAGTGATTTTTGGATATATCTTTGCTTACTTGCGATAGACAAGTTCCTAAGCAAGATTAGATAGGGGATTTTTGAAAAAAAACTTAACCCAAGGGAGCCAAATCCTTAAGCTAAGTAATTCAAAATTATGGGCTAACCAAGAATGCTACTTAATATAGGCAAGTTCATAAGCAACACCTAAGTTAGGGGAGGATATGTAAGGATCTAGATCTAAATTTTTGATAAAAATTATATTTGTAAGGATGTTTGGATTGGATGATGAAGATAGTTAGATGATTCAAGTATTTAATATGATAGAAGGATGATTATAATATATAGGATGATAGGGAGATGATTAAGATGAAGGAGACTAGTGATGGTGTGATAGATAGGGAATGAAAGTTATGAAAAGCCCAAGTAATGTGAAGGATGAAATGGTAATAAATAAGGATTAATGGTAAGTCCAAGTAATATGAAGGATGGAAAGATGATGAGGTTGATAATAGAGATGGCATGCCTATAGTCAAACTATGGAATTGTAATATATGAAGTTCTAGTCAAGGATATCTATTGGGCACTGATGGATGGTCTTTGTTTTCTAAGACAAAACATAGGCATAGTTTTACAGGTCTCAAGTGCATCTTGATAGTTAGGTGCAATTTGATAGGGCATAAGCACAATTTGATAGAGACAGTTTTAGTTAGAACGTAGACGTAGTTAGTTAGAGCGCAGGCATAGTTAGTCAGATCAAAAGTATATATAGTCAAAGTGTAGGTGCAAATTTTTAGAGCTTAGGTATAGTTTGATAGAGATAGTTTTGGTTAGAGCGCAAGTGTAGTTTTTCAAAGTACAAATGCAGATAATTGATGTGTAGGTGCAACTAGATGTGATGGAGGCATAGTTCTACAGTCTAAGTTTTGGCAAGAGATATGATCACACAAGAAAAAAAATTAGCCAATTGAATTGACTTTTAGGGTGAAAGGCTATTTTTTAGCTATCAAATTTGAGTGGCTTATCACTGGTTTAGCATATGAAGACATGTCAAGCACTTTAACACATTCCTAAAATTATTCAAGTGGGTTTATAGACTTAATGTGGACCCACCAACCATGAGGCTAATACTTCCAACTGAATGAGTGACCTCGAGTATACAAAGGTCATGTACCACCTTTACACCTCTTTCCTTGGAAGGATAAGGCCCAATCAAGGATTATTTTTCACCTCAACAAAAGTTCATACACGAATAGTAACTTCGGGCATGATCAGTTGTACCATACACCACACTAAGCTATGACCAAATGGTCTTAATATAGGCTTTACAAGCTCTCTATGGCATCCTCTAAATACCACAAGGGTACATGAGGCACAACCATGAACACTAGGCCATCACAAGCATGGGTCAAGAACTTTTGGTAGGAAAACTCGGACCAACCCTGCACCTCTTATACTAGAATCACCCAGGCATCAAGGCTTCACTAGACATGATGTAACTAGATTGGGGTACAACTTTCATTCCCCCCTTTGTATACCCCACCGATAACACATGGTTGAGGTAATCCCTTGGAGTGATGAAATCCCCAAGCAAACCTCATAAGGGGAAGGACTATGCTAAGTGTTTTTTATCACCCAAGATCGCATGGATTGTAAGGGGAGAGCCTACACACAAAACTAGCAAGTCGTAGGTTCTAATCTAAAACAAAAGTGAGGAGATGCAAAAAATTTGATCCTTAAGATCATGCTAAGCGCAAGGGGAGAGCATATGTCTATGCAACCCTATGAACACAAAAAACAAAGGTTAATTTACCACTACTCTATTTTAGTGCCTAATTTAGTGGAAAATCAAAATCTTAGACTTACGAACTTACAAAACCATGAGTTAATAGTTTGGAAGATTAAGTCTTGGATAAGCTTAACTAGCTCCACCACTTGTTAGTCCAAAAAGTTAACAAAAATGAAAAAATTGAAAACTAAACAAAAGCATAGCTATATAAAATAGAAGCATAGAACTACAAAACATTCAAAATTTTATACCTTGTTGGAGGCACGGTTCTACAAAATAGAAGCATAGACAGTCGATTTGCAGGTGCAACAAGTCTTTGTGTAGAAACTGAAATTTTGTACAAAAGTGCAGAATGTAGACACAACTTGTCTACACATAAGTGCAACAGGTCTTCACACAAGCACACTTTTACAGAGGATAAAAACCTACAAGTATTGTCAATAGAAAACAACAATTATTTGATAAGGTTTGATAAAACAAATTTAATTAATGGCTTAGTTATTTCACAAATGTTGTTATAATCATGTGATAACTTTTAAATTCATTTTTTCTTAATCTTGACAGTGTGAAACAATTTTTTTTTAAATGTAAGTTTAGTTATCCAAACATGATTCCCTCAATCTCACTTTGTAATCCAACTAAACTTATAAACACAAGAAATGCTAAAAATTTATCTATAAACAGTAAAAATATAAGTGCTCTGCTTAGAAATAGAGGTACAGTTCCCTATAAAACAAGCACCACAAGTCACTTCAGAGGCTCAACAAGACCAAGCGCAAGCACCAACAAATTGGGCAGAAGCACTACAAGTTGGCGCAGCTGTGCAGGCGCAACTTGATATTAATAGCAAAAAAAAGAAAAGAAAAAGGAAAATGGATCTTAACCTCAAAACGTTACTTGAAATCTGAAAGTGAACGACAAGTTGTAAGTTGTGCTTTAGTATTAAGCTATTGTTATTGTTCTTTTTATGCCTTTTAAATTATTATTTTTGTGTGATTTTTAAAAGATAAAAAGATAAGACCCTAGGTTAATTCAAGATTTAGGATTGTAACAACTATCTGAAAAGCCTATGAAAACAACCTAAAAACTCTAACAATCCTACAAACAAAATAGAAAGTCAGATGAAAAAGACAAAAAAATATAGATAAATGGGAGCGCAGTTTAGGAGGTCACAGGCACAAATAGTCATTGCAAAGGCACCCAGAGTCAAATCAAAAGCATGGATTAACAATGTAGAAGCACCAGAAGTATTTGTGGAGGCATAAATTGTTGCTATGAAAGCGCCAATCTACAAAGTGAGGTGTGAAAATGGAACCTGCACATTAAATCTTCAACAAAACTCACACAAAATGATTAGTAAGGGATGTGGGTCTCACCGAGCGTGCCAAAATGAAGAGGTAGAAAATGATAATGTAATAAAATCAATAAAAACATAAAATCAAATGCATACAAATTGATTATACCTTCAACATCTTCATCTCTATTGATTGAGCTCTAATTTTGCACCCAAGAACTTGTTGATTTTCTCTTTAATTATGGTTGTGGATTGCTCTTTTGATAATTTTTTAGCATAATATCTAGATAGATCAAATTGTGTTATTGAAAATGGGATGGCAAGGCTTGAATTTACATATTTTTGGATGGAGAAATGGAAGGTCAAGATTTTCTTATAGAATGGATGGTTGAGGTTGAGTGAGATGGCAAAGGCTTAGCCTTGTGACAATTGTCACTAGGTGGTGACATGTGACTATGACATGTGGCATGGGGAAGAGAGCAAGGTGTGCTCACACATGTGTGAGAACATCTTGGGAAGAACAAGATTTTGACAAGTGAAAGAAAATATGGCAAGGTGTAAGATGAGTAGACTTTGAAAATATGACAAGTGGTGATAAATGGAAAGTGTAGGTTGGATCTTATGGGGAAGAGGATCTCACACATGTGTGAGCATCCAATGAGAGGAGATATCAAAGGATGACTTGGAGACGGATAGTGACTTGTGCATGCAAGTCATTAAGAGGCTTGTATGACACATGTCACATGTCTACAAGTTTGGGGAAATGGATAGAATTAAAAATTAGGGAAATGTTAATGATGATTAGGATATGGATTAAGTTAATTAATCATAGATTTATTAACTTAACCGAGATTAGGGATTTGGAAGAATATTGACTAAGGTCAAATTAATTAAATAGTACAATATTTAATTAATTTGGAGAAGACTATAGGGTAATTAATTAAATGCGATATTTAATTAATTATAAGTTGAGATGAAATAATTAATTAAATAATATGATATTTAATTAATTATTAGGTGAGATAAAATAATTAATTAAATAATATGATATGTAATTAATTATGGGATAGGATGAAATAATTAAATAATACAATATTTAATTAATTAGGAGATGAAATAGGATAATTAATTAAATAATACAATATTTAATTAATTAGGAGATGAAACAGGATAATTAATTAAATAATATGATATTTAATTAATTATAAGGTAGAACGGGATAATTAATTAAAATTTAGAATTTTAATTAATTAAGTATATGATATCAAAATTGGGGTGTCTACACCTACCACTAAAATCCCAAGTATCATTTGAAAAGGACTATCTAGTCTTGATCTTATTGCTAGTGTTTTTGACAATGTTTTTCAATTTAGACTTAATTCAACACAAGTTTGCATCGATAATTGAGCCTTTCTTAATTGATTGCTTACTAATGAGATTGATATTACTCTATGAGCAATTCTTTTATATTTTCCCTTACTAGTATTTCCAATAGAATTTAGTACATTATAAATATTTTTAACAATAATATTATTTCGATCAAACTTTTTGCTTACACGAATCTTCAATTTGTTTAGTAAGGGTCTCATTTTGTATGTATTTAGTGATTGTACAAAAATTTGACAGTGTTCAGTTATTATCTTATTGGAAAAGTATTCATTGAAAATTTGTGAATCCCACAACCGAATGGTTCGTGATGACCTCTTGCCTTCAAGACTCTCTATTATGTTCTCGTCAATTTCAACTCTGTTTTGGTGTTCTTGAATTTTTACAATTTTATTAAACTCATTGCGAAAATATGGATTTGGAATTTGATTTTTTTCTTAACAAAGTTCCTCTCTTCTTATGTAATTTGGAGATATATTGAGTTTCATTGTTTCATGTGCTCTATCAATTTCATCAAAGTTGTAAACAAGTGGATTATGGAGTGCAATTTCAATGTCACAGGGTTCATATCCACATTCATTAAGAAATTTTGATGTATTTCTTCTTCTTATTCTATGATGTTATTATTATCAATAGGCATTTGATCACATTTTACAATATTTTCCATTTTATGTTCAATATTTTTATTTTCAATTTCACATTCAACATTTTTATTTTCAATTTCATGTTCAATACTTTCATTTTCAATTTTATGTTCAATACTTTCATTTTCAATTTCATGTTCAAAATTTTCATTCACTATCATAGTCACTTTCAATGTCATTTAAGGTTAAATAAGAACTTTCACCTTGAAGAGTGTTCAAAATACCTTTTCTTCCCATCCTCTTCCTTTCTGTTTTTCCCTAATCGCCTCAATTTCATCTACTCAAAGTTTCCTCTTTCTTTATGCTTTACAACAACTATTGCTCCCCATTATATAAACAAAAAAAGCACCTTAATGATTGGTAGAATCAAATTTTGTGTAAAAGAGTGTACAAAAGCAAGTTTTTGTTTGTATCATGCAAAAATCATGAGATTTTTGACACCATAGTGCTTTTGGGGGCCATTGGTAAGCCTAAAATGTCTCTATACCCCTTTTCTCCCCTAAAACAAAACATATATCCATTTTGTAAAGCTCATTTTCACTACAAGGCACAACAAAAAAAATTGTAAAGGAAGAAACACATATCCATTTCTTCAAATAAAAGATGAATATGTCTATTGTATATTATTATATTATATATTATAATATAAATACTATATTATAATATTTAATATTATGTTATATGTAAATATTATATATTATATTAATATTAATATATATTATATTTAATATTAATATATATTATATTTAATATTAATATATATTATATTTAATATTAATATAATATATTATATTTAATATTAATATAATATATTATATGATAGTATATATATTATGTTATGATATAGTATATTATTGTATTATAATACTATATTATATGTACATTGGGCAGGTACAAAGAGAGGGAGAGGGAGAGAGAGAGCAACAGGGGGAGAGAGCGACAAGGAGAGAGAGGGAAGGAGGGCAAGAGGGAGGGAGAGGTAGGTAATGAGAGAGGTAGGGTGGGAGGGATAGATGGAGAGGTAGGTAAAGAGAGAGGGAAGGTGAGAGAGAGGTAGAGAAGAGAGATAAGAGACATATAGAGAGATATCTAAAAGGAAGGGGAGAGAGAAAGGTAAGGTGGGGGATAGAGTGAGAGGTAGATAGAGACAGAGTGAGGGGAGACAAAGATAAGTAGAGAGAAGAAGAGAAAAAGGTATAGAAAGAGGGAGAGGGAGAGAGAGAGAGAGAGAGAGAGAGAGAGAGAGAGAGAGAGAGAGAGAGAGAGAGAGAGAGAGAGAGAGAGAGAGAGAGAGAGAGAGAGAGAGAGAGAGAGAGAGAGAGGAAAGAGGAGAGGGAGGGAGAGGTAGGTAATGAGAGAGAGGGTGACTAGGATAGAGATAAGTAGAGAGGGAAGGTGAAAGATAGATAGAGAGGAGAGAGATAAGACATATAGAGAGATATCTAAAGGGAGAGAGGGGGAATAAGAGAGGGATGAAGTGAGATATAGGAAGAGAGAGATAGAGAGGGGAGATAAATATTAGAGACAGAGAAAGTTAATGTGGGAGGGATAGAGGGAGAGGCAGGTAGAGAGAGGGGGATGAATGGAGATAGAGAGAAGTAGAGAGTTAAGGTGAGAGAGAGGTAGAGAGGATAGAGAGAGAATATAGAGATAAAAGGATATCTAAAGGGAGAGGGGGAATGAGAGAGGGACAAAATGAGAGGTAGGTAGAGAGAGAGAGAGAGAGAGAGAGATGAAGAAGGGAGATAGAGAGAAGTAGAGAGTGAGGGAGAGGTAGGGTGGGAGGGATATAGGGAGAGGTAGGTAGAGAGATAAGAAGACGGAGATAGAAGATAAATAGAATTAGAGACAAAGAGAGAGGTAAGGTGGTAGGTATATAGGGAGAGGTAGGTAGAGGGAGGTGAGGGGAGATAGAGAGAAGGGGAGAGGGAAGGGGAGAGAGGTAAGGTGGAAGGGGAGAGAGAGGTAGGTATAGAGAGGGGATGAGGGGAGATAAAGAGAAGTAGGGAGGTACTGGGAGTGAGATGCATAGCGAGAGGGAGAGGGAGAGAGAAAAAGAGGGAAGGATGGAAAGAGGGAGGGACAAGTAGGGTGGGAGGGATATAGGGATATGTAGGTAGAGAGAGAGGGGGAAGTAGAGAGGGAAGGGGAGAGAGAGGTACACAACGAGAGAGATGGATAGAGAGAGGGGAGGAGAGAAAGAGGGAGGGAGAGGTAGGTAATGAGAGAGGTAGTTCGGAAGGGATAAAGTGAGAGGTAGGTAGAGAGAGGGAGGGTGGGGGGAGATAGAGAGAAGTAAAGAGGGAAGGGGAGAGAGGTATGTATAGAGAGAGGGTGAGGGGAGATAGAGATAAGTAGAGAGGGAAGGGTAGAGATAGGTACAGAAAGAGGGAGAGGGAGAGAGAGGGAAGGAGGGAAAGATGGAGGGAG